>KB853185.1:3698-26388 GCA_000372705.1 Cerataphis brasiliensis yeast-like symbiont
TGGACCTCGAAATAAGGCTCCGAATGCCCTCACCTGCCGTTTCCCCTACCGGTTAGTCATCCGGCCCCCCTCATCTTAGTTATAATTCTGCTTTTTCGATTAATTATGGCAAGGACCTAACTCGGGGTAGGGCGCAGGCAAAACTCACGCCAACATCGCGTGCAGGAGAAGAAGAGTCTTTGCTGTCGTCTTCTCTCATCGGCGGCAGAGCCCGGACATGCGAGGATCCGCACGGGATATTCACCTCTTTACAGTCTGCGCTTCTCATGCCTCTCGTGCTCCCCTCGCTTCTCTTCCACCCTCCGCTGCATCATTAATCCTCCATCCCCTGTTCCCCTCGCCTTCCTTCGCCTTCATCGTTGCCTACGCCTCCGTCTTCCCTCGGATTCGGTAGCCGCCTGTCCCTCTTTTCGTCTTCTTCTCGTTTCTTTTTGCGGCAGCTAATCTGTCCGGCAATAAGTCTTGTCTGGTGAGTGTAATTCTTATTTTTTTTCCTCCCCTTCACCACCCATCGACAAGCCTTGCTTTTTGGAGAAACCCCTGCCTCCTCACCCTTGGTCCCTGCCTCCTCTCCCTTGGCCCCCCCCTCCTTGCCCAAAATAAGCCATTTCTTCCGACCTGGTCTCCTGTCGAGCTTTGCTGGCTTATGGTCTAGATTTGAGTCGTGGCAATATTGTCTTGCCGAAGAAAGCCCTATAATACGAATTAGAAGTGTTCGAACCACCTCACACGCAGCGACTTCGTCTCGTGGCGACTTGCGCCTCCGCCTCCCTCCCCCCCTCCCACATAACCTGTTGGTCAACCCGGCCATATAAACCCATGCACACAGACCTTGCTTGCTCTCGTTTCGACCGCAAGTTCAGCGCTTTTCACCAGACATCCCCGGACCCTACCGCTGACGGTCGGTGACCTCGGCTTTCATTCGCTTGTCTTTATCCTCGATCCCCATCCCCTGTTCGTCTAGTCGTGGATCCTGCGACAAGCCCGCCACCATCCACAGCCGCTTATAATCGTCTTTCGCTGCCTGTGGGCCATCATCTCGACTTGGAGCCCTGAATCAAGGCCATCACCCCCGTCTCTACTTGAAAAACCCTTGGGCTAGCCCCGAGACTTTCGTGGTCCTGGCTTCATCGCTTTGCAGCCATTGCCTGACCCATCGACCATTGATCATGGATCCAGACGCGCACAACGAGCAGCTGCTTGACCGCCGCGCTCAGTTGACCGAAGGACTCGCTAGCTTGCCCTATGATTTGATTCTCTACCTTGAGCGCGCCGTCATTTATTCCGAACTGGCCTACCCCGATCTCGCCGCCGCCGATGCCTACCGGGCGCTCCTTTTAGCCGACGAAGTCGCCAACGAGGGATTCGAGTATCACGATCAGGCTCTCGAGAGCCTCCAAATGCGCACCGCTGTTCCAATCCCGGACGTCTTGATGTATGGCACACTTTCTGCCATGTGGTCGCGCCTCGACGTCGACGGCGATGCTGCCGCCCGCCGGCTGGCCTCTGTTGGGGCCATTCGAGCCTACCAGATTCTTTCGCTCAGCCTCTTGCTCTGCGGCTGCCTCAAGTCTGCCGCCGCTTTCTGTGATCGGGGCCTCCAAAGTGTCCCTGAGAATCAGGAGTTGCTTAAAACGAAGCAGCTTATCCGCAACGTTGGCCGTCAGAGGCTCTGTCGCCCTGACTTTGATAACAACGACCTTCCAGACTATGGATTAGTTCGTCGCGAAGTATATCCGTGGAACGATCACGAACTCGATCGCTTCTCCTCGAAGTCGCTGGCCGCTCTCAACGCCGAACTCAAGGAAATGGCCCCCAAGTGTGCTGTCTGCCCTACGACCTTGCCAGTGCTGCTCGAGGGAGCCTGTGAGACGGACAACTATGAGATCATACCCACCTGCAAACAACTCGGCATCTTCGCCCAGCAAGACATCGAGCCAGACGAGGTGGTCCTGAGAGAATACTCACTGCTGACGGCTAGCAATCGTCTCAAGGACACGGCTTGTGACGCCTGCAGCTCCGAGCTGCCGCCTCTGGGGAGCGAGCACGGACCGGTCAGCTGTGAGACATGCCAGGACACTGTGTTTTGCGCTAGCTACTGCCATGATGAGGCCCAGAAGCGGTACCATCCGGCCGTATGCGAAAAAGACGTCGATGCCATAGCCAAAGACCCTGATGCCTTCGAAGCCGACGAGACGCTATACCTCCTATTGCTCACTCGCGTGCTAGCCCTGGCCGCCCATCAGGCCATCAACCCACTCGACGTGCGAGAAGTCAAATTTATCTGGGGTGATTTCGTGTCGACGCGCACCAACGAAATCAATGTATCGCCAGCCGCGGGGCCGCCTCCCCAGTGGACCTTGCCGTTCTCTTTCAAGTATAATATTGAAACGCCGCTGCACGTGCTTGAGGGGATGGACGTTGACATCTTCGCATCGCTGGGTGAGTACGATGCCTGGATCCTTAACACGCTGTACGCAAAGCTTCGGGGTACCGCCTCAGCACGCAAAAATGCCCACGACGGCCGGCCGGATGTGGCTGCGGTCCATCCTTACTGGTGTCTAGCCAATCACGACTGCGATCCCAACGTCACCTGGGACTGGGGCGGGCGGATGGTTCTCTGGGCGCGAAAGGAGCGCGTGGGCGGCGGTCGGCCGGGAGGCATCAAGCGAGGCGAAGAGATTCTCAACCATTATTGCGACATTTCGCTTCCCGTGCAGCAGCGACGAGAATGGGCTCGAGGAAGCCTCGGAGGCTGGTGCATGTGCCGCCGGTGCCGGAGCGAGACCGCCTGGCAGGCTTGACGCAAGGTCAAGGGAGGTGACAGGGGTGGCAGGAGGTGACGCCGATGAGCTTCGGATGTGTTGTCTCAGTCAGTGTTCATCTCAAGCGTGCTCGGGACAGCATAACGTCGCTGAGACTTGGCTCCTGAGCAAGGGACGCACCAACATGGCAACAAGGAACAGTCACAGCAAACCAGTTACTGAGATATAAGATGCCAGCGTCAACCCTGCCCACAACGCATACGACGCTCATTACCCCGGCGCCATGACGCGTGGCTGCTGCAGCGAGAATACGCTTGCTCTCGGGCCCCCTCCAGATCTGTCAGTGGATAAGATTACGAGATCCCAACAGGCGACGCAGCGGTACGAACGCTACGATGCAGGCGGCGGATTTGACGCTGGGTACACAACCAGCTGCTTCTATTACCACCAAAGCCGTGTATGCCCTCTCTGACGTCTTTAATTTACTCGGTTTCTTTTTTTCACCTCTAATTTCCATGGCATGGCGCAAAGCGTCTCAATCGTATCATAGCACAAGATTGAGTGAGCAAATGAATGGATTAAAAGACAGGTAACGCCACGTACTGCGATAACGCAAGCAACGGCATGTCTCAAACTTCGTGTCCTTCTCTCGCGCGCATATGGCTATGACGGACACACAGGCGTGTCATGTGCGCATGGGAGGATGGACCCATGGCCACCCCCCCTTAAACTCTCTTTATGCTTCTTTACCTTGCTGCTCTCTCCACGGCTATGAGAACTGTATCTTTCAATACATAGGTGGCTGATGAACGCATCCATGGATACTTGTCCACGGACTCCTGCGACTTGACCCGCTAATGGAGTGATGAGAAGGGGGACATGGAACGGACTCTGCAGTATATTTAGTCCGCAAACAGAGCTCCACAAATTTGCGACAACATGACTTGGAAGGTGCGAAATATGTAGGTATAAAATTTACTGACCTACAAAGGCCTGATGCCCCGGTGGCGTGCCTCAGGGCGCTGGGCTAGTGCCTGCCACCTTAAAAGTTCAAAAAAAAAAAAAGGCCTGATGCTGAGGGCAAGCTAAACAGATGGGAGATTGTGACATCAGTAGAATTGGGAATACTGAGATGCGTCAACATTTTCTGGATTGCCTCGTCCCATAAATTTATCACTTTTTGGATCATGGAGTGTTGTTGACAAGCTCTGGCCTATTCAAGTGAGTTCGCAAAGTTGTGTCTCGAGACGGACCAATCGTTTGGGTAGTCTTGGCCCCCCACGAGGAATCCTTATTTGTTCACAGACCTCAAAGCGAAGCTATAATAAGATGGCGATGAAAAGATCTTCGACACACACCCGCCGTCTGCGGTTTCCACGAGTTCATCATCATCCTCTGAAGGAGGCAACGATACAGCCGCATTGAACAACTACAAGGCAGAACTTCAGTCTTGTCGTGAGAATGATCGCCCCCTTTACCGCGAAGACGAAAGAGTCTTCAAACAACACCAACAAAATCTCATGGCGATCAACGAATTCACCAGATCAGGTGTTCCCTAGCCGTACAGCGCTAACATCTTGACCTCGATCATCTCTGACGACAAGCTCCAAACATTCAAATAGACCACTTGGCCGGGCACTTGGCAAGAGACCTTTACCGAAGAGGCAGTCACGAGGTTGTTCCAAAGGAATCTCAGAAGCGTAGCCATCCCCAACAGCGTCTCCGACCTGCTGCAGGCATACTCGATCCGCGAGACTCGGTTCCGTCAAATACTCTGAGAAAGACGTGATTGAACTTAACACAATGGCCATAAAAGTCCGTTTCCCTTCTTTTACCGACCCCTACTACACTGACTTTCTGAAGGACCCGTCAGGTTCTACCCTCAAATTGCGACACATTGCAACTGTTTTTCCGGATTGCGCGTGGTGGATCCGCACCTTCAACGATGTGAATGGTGCGACCGGCCTCATCATCCTGAAGACCGCCCCAAATCGGAGCACTGGAAGGTACCTCTACGATGCCGGACGCCCGCCCTGACCGATTCAAAAATATCAAGCTAAATGAGGATCTTTTGGAAAAGGTCAAAGAGAAGCCGCGCAAGGATGAAGCCATCATACAGAAGGATAAACATTTGTCACGCAGAAATCCTCATCATCTTCAGCCGAAAACGACAGTACGGAAAACTCTGCTTAAGGAGAATATCGTTAAGAAAATTCCTGAGCTCTCCGACATTTCAAGCAATAACGATTCAAAGGAGAAGCTATGGGCAGCAGCTGCCATTGAATGGGAGTGACTTGAAGATTGGGTATTAGAAAGTCTGATCGGCTCGATGCCCGGTTGTGTTGAGGCTAGCTTCGCGGGGTTGATGTTGCACGGACCAATGCCGGCTCCGGCATTCAGGACGTGCTCAGGCCTATGTTGCCACGTCGGCTTCCACATTCATGAAGAATTCTTTGCTCAGAAGGAGAAGTAACATTCAATGAGCTATGGAAAGGAAAATGGAGGAAAAGAGTAGGTCTCCCCGGCGGACGAAGTCCATAGGGGTTATACACATGCGAAGGGCGCGTAACACTGCGCCCGGAAAGCGCAAGCTCTATTGCTAAGAAAACGGCAGAAACAAGTCAAGCACAAGCCAGGTTTGGGGCAAAAGCTGTAGAAGCCCAGCAGAGGTGGACTACCCACCTTCTCAGGCCCGTTTGCCGCTCAGCACAGGTCGGAGCAGACGAGAAGATGACAGTCACGGCTAACCTCATGTCGGCCGAGATCAGGCTGACAATCGGACTGTCGCCCGAACACATTACATGGAGTCAACACTCAGCGGCAGAAGCAGGTGACGGCTGTGCTGTGGTTGGCATCCGTGCCGACCAAGCCCACGGCTGGCCGGCTTTCTTACGCCTCTTTGACGGACCAGTATTCGCTGTAAAAGGTTCGAGTATCCATCTTCGGCCAGGCTTTCACATGTACGTTGCACCGGGCGCAAGATCTAAGGGCCAAGGAACCACCGACTGGCACTGTGACAAACATGAGGCGGTCAACTTCATCACGGTATCCGGGTTATTCAAGACAAGATGTGTGAGGGTTCTTTGGGGAGTCGCCACCCAGGGAATGTCACGAAGACGCATCACCCATGCAACAGTCCCGGAACCTGCTGGACTAAGAACACGAAAACTGTCCCATGGTCAAGCCCGAGAAGACAGGTCAAGCTTTCGCTGGACGACTCTGATAAAAAGGCAATAGTGAAAAAGAAGCCATCCAAGTCTAAAAATAAAACGTCTGTTACGGTCTGTGCCGGTACGCATCTCCATAGCTCTGCCGTGGCAATACCGAGAGTATGATAATCTCAACAGGCTCAAACGGAGCTGCGGCAAAGATCTGCATCGTCTCAAAGATATTTCTGCGTGATTCCGCTTAGACGAAAGCACGGTTGCCATGACACAAACATTGAGGTTGCGGCTAAGGGCTGGGCTTAACCAGGATACGGGCCGCCATTTTACTTGAGGGAGCAGTCCGGCCTAGCTACTAGAATCTATCTATTTGATGGATAGATGTGGATAGATTTGCCAGCCTCTCAAATCTTTCCGGCTGTCGAGGCCATCCTAAGGGCGGCTCTTGCTTCTGATTGAAAACTCTACAGCTGGGTTGCCTCGCCGTTCCTCACCGCGGATTTACACGCAAGGACGGACGTGCACGTTTACCTGCAAAGACCTTGCCTGCACGCAGGGACCCTTTCGATGCGACAGGATGATGTTTGATCAATGTCGTGCCGCACGCACGTTTGTGCATGTGCGTGCGCTATCTCTTGCGCGGTCATGCCGAAAGACGCCGCACGAGCCGCACTTGACCACGTCCCCCCAGTTCAATCGGGGAAAATTGCCAAGCGAGAGTACCAAGGGATCCGAAGCCTGTCAACCCAAGACCGGCCTGTTCCGCGACAACCCTGTCGTAGGTGGGTGTATCTTGGGGGCTTCTGCCGCTCCTTGCTCACGCTTTCTCCGCCTTGTTTCTGATCAAGCATTCTTCCACTTCAGTCCCAAGCCGGTTGCCAAAAACGTCATGGTGTTTCTGCTTGGCCCCTAAGCTTAATCCTTTGCTTGTAGCTAGTTGTTTCATGACTAGCTAGTACAGGCATAGTTGCCCGGGCCAATGCTCCTCACGTCACCGAGGGGGGCTTGGTCTATTAATGCCCAGGTTCGTTGCTGATATCTGACCCGCGTTGAACAGATCGTTATCTTGCCGCACAAAATACATGGAAAAAAGGTCAATAATTCATATACACAACACATCTCCCTTGTCTAGTTCCTTCTGCGACAACACTGCCGAAACATGTTCATTTCACCAGTCGTTATGAACTGTTATCGAGCTCTTTTTCAGGTGCTCTAGCTACTGCTTATGCCATGCTGACTGGCTGGGTGTCAGGCTGGGCGTGTCAGAATGCTGTCTCGGTGGCCTTCCCGTTGAACTGCCTAATGACGTAGCAAAGCCCGTCTGAATCGCAGATGATTGCAAATAAAAGTGGGCCAAGTCCATCGAGCCGTCACGTTGAGAAAGCACTCAATCGCAATTATCTGAAAAAAAAGCAGCAAAAAGACAAATTCCGACACGCCTTGACCACTGTCCTGTATAAATGCCACATGTCTGTGGCCGACGCGTCAAGTCTGCTTTAGCTGTTGCAAGGTCAAGAGAACCATCTTCATAAACCCTTGAAAGCATTTTCCCCGACTCCAGTGTTCCTGCCAGCCTAGTGCCTGGAGGGGAAGAGCGGTCCCCCAAGAGCCATGTTTCATTACCCTTCTCGAGTCGCGCGTGGGTGACACGGGCTAGAACTGAGACGCCCGAGGTAGCGGCCACTGCCTACCGCATTGACGGGATGGATGCCGAAAACACGGATTGAAAACAGCCAAGGGCACCCACCGACAGTATTCTCCGACATTCGGTGGCCAAGTCTAATATCTCCGACCGCACGCCATCCTCTTCATGACTTCTCAACCATGTGTGATACGGGGCTAACCGTACCTGGGGCTTCATCAGACAACAGCTTCGACACTCGATTTAAGGGGCCGAGCACAGCGCATTGATGACAATCGATTTCTTTTTTTGTTTTCAGTTTCTCACCCTCATCATGGGGGCTACTGTGGTCCGAAGATCCCAGCAGTGCCTGACTCTCCACCAATCTCAAAGGCCTTTTTTCTAGGCCAAAAGGTCCAGATCAGATCACTGCACTCAAATGATTTCCCCTTTCTTAACCTATCTAACAGGGTTTCATCGCCCGAGCCCAAAAACATTCGCTGGTCGATTTAGTTTCTTGGCCTTTATTTTTGCCCTTCTTCTCAGGTGCATGCGTGGAGCTGGAACTTCCGCATCCCCATTTTTACGCGGCTGATCTTTCGCAGGCGAGCTCGGATCTACCAATCTATTCGCTTCTTCCGACTTTTTTTCTTTATTTTCTTTCTCTTTAGCTGTCCCCCATTTCTCACCATTTCATTCGGCATTCGAAATGGCATCAACGAAGCCTCAATGTGGCAATGAAAAGGAAGATGCAGAGTATGACCTCGGCCTACATGTAGCCGGTCTTTGTGAGCTTCAGCACGCCTAATTGACTCACCGATAGGCAAGAACTTACCTTCTAAATTGCCTAGTTCTGGTATTGGGGGCGTCCTGTATTGGCTGTGGCTTTCCCGTGGCTGCAAAAAAGATCAAGTGGATGAAAATCCCACCCAAAGTCTTCTTCGCTTGCAAGCACTTTGGAACCGGCGTGCTAATCGCTACGGCTTTCGTTCATGTGAGTAAGGCCGGAAATAATCTTTTCATATCTCGCAACAACTAGACAGTATGTCGCTTAACCATGTCGACCCGCCATCCAGCTTCTCCCTACCGCCTTCCAAAGCCTTGGCGACCCTTGCCTCCCTAATCTTTTCACTGAGGACTACCCAGCAATTCCTGGTCTCATAATGATGGCGTCTCTCTTCGCATTGTTTGTCATTGAAATGATACTGAATTATAAAGCGGGCGGTCACTCGCATGGGGGCCCTACTGGTCATGATCACATTCATCCCCCAAGACCTCTGGGGGGGGACCACAAACAGCAAAATTCCGATTACGACTTTCCACCAAGCGAAAAGTGTGACTCTGATATTCGAGCTGTCAAAGAAATCTACGAAAGAAGTGTTGAGTCTCGCCTCTCTAGTCACGAAGAAAATCAGCACAATCTATCCACTATACCGCCATGGTTTGTCGTATTCTATGAATACGTACGTCAGCATCACGATATACTCCAGATAGTGAACTCCACTCACTTCGGAGGAGGCAAAGATGAAGGGAAACAGAATGTCACTGTGGCCGAGGTGACTCATCTTGACGAGGAAAACCAGGTTGTTGACCCTCACGTCTTCAAAAAAATGTCGACAAACATTACCCTTCTGGAAGGTGGTATTTTGTTTCATTCCGTGTTTGTGGGAATGACGGTCTCCATTACTGTCAAAGGATTCCTGATCCTCCTAATCGCAATTTTATTCCATCAGATGTTTGAGGGTTTAGGTCTGGGTTCTCGAATTGCCGCAGTGCCTTATCCCAAGGAAAGCATACGTCCATGGGTACTAGTCGTTGCCTTTGGCACAACAGCACCCATCGGCCAAGCTATTGGGCTTATTACTCGGAACTCCTATGATCCCCGAAGTGCCTTTGGGCTCATTATTGTTGGTATTTTCAACGCCATGTAGGTCTTTTTTTTTTTCAACATTTCAAGCATGAGGCACTCCTTGAGCTGACTTTCTGCCAGATCATCCGGTTTGCTCATCTATGCCGCACTGGTTGATCTTTTAGCCGAAGACTTCCTGTCTGAGGAGGCTAATCGCCTGATGGATAATAAGAAGGCGATTGCCTTTGGTTGGGTTCTCCTGGGAGGTAAGATAGCCCATGTTTATTGTCGTGCAGTAGTTCTGACAAAATCGAAAAATAGCAACCGGTATGGCGATTGTCGGTGCTTTTGCCTGATGCTATTCGTTGCCCTTTCCCTATTGCCGCAAAAACATTATTCAAGAAGGCCCCCTGAGCCAAACACCACATGTACTTTATAAGAAATGTTAAATTCACAAATTCAATCGATTTTTCCCCCCATGAATTCATTGTGCTGGCTTGACTAGTTGATAATCCTATTAGGCCTGAGGGGTGTGAGAGCGCTTAGTTGGCCCTTTACAAAGCTGGGGCCAACGGACATGTGCTGTTCGGATAAGGTATTGGTTGCGTCCACGCTTTACTACTGCGCGACATGAGCATCAAACGAAGATCAAGCGTGGCCGTAATCTCGTTGAGATTTTAGTGTAACGGAATCTCATCTTCACCTCTTTTTACGAACGCCCTGATGCCTTGATGAAAGGGAGATCTATGGGCACGAGCCCTATCCGCGAGGCTGAAGAGAACGTATAACCAAGTAGTGCGCGACGCGCGCGATATGTCATTGTTGGAAGCCGCGCCTTGGACGAATAGCTATCCTTTCTTTCTTTGAAGGTTTTTTTTAAATATACTGAGCGCCTTTTCGCAGTTGAAGAAATCTCGTCCTGATCCTCCACATCCTTGGCCATTTTAAATTGGTAGCGTCAAGCATGCTATGCCCTTGAGTACATCTTAATTCTCACCTGAGCATTCGACTGGAGGCGGGTTCGTAATATCTGGTTTATCAGCCAAGAGGTCAATTTTCAGGTCCGGGAGAATCTTGTCAAGTCGTTTCCATGTTTCGTCCCACACATTTCTCTTTTGTACGTCCTGGGCGGAGGACGTCAAGCACCCAGTGCTTGCCATGTACAGCACCACATTCTTGAGGTTCTCTCGAGCGGCCTCTTCCTGTGAAGTATGTCAGCGTTGAGCCATTGAAGGAAGCAATCAGTACACACAAGACTGCCTCCTTGGCCAGTATTCATCAGACGATCCATAGTTTCGATGATTCTGGTCCACAGACGAAGCATGCCAGGTCCCTCTGAAGACAAGACTAGGTATTGCAGAAACACCTTGCACAGGAGCGAGGCAGACTGGACTCGCATTTCGCTCATCCCATCCCGATCCACAAAAAATACTTCTGGCTTCAGGAGCCGGAGTATCAGGGGGAATAGAACTTTGTCAAAGATTGTCGTCCATTCTTTCCCATTGGCGCATGTAATTTCTGGAGAAAGGAGCAGCCGCTGTGTGGCCGAGAAAGCTAGCTGCCGCACTTCACGGACCGAATTTGTGCATTGAGTCGTGAGTGATTGGAAAATGGGAAGCCAGTAGGCTGCCCAAGCTAATTGTAGAGTCATGAACTGCCTTGCTCTCATTATGCTAATATCGAACATACCTTCGGTAAATTCTAAATGGGACTGCTGCATAAGCTGAGGAATGCGGTTCGTCATGCTGTACAACACCTCAATCGCTCTGCAAGCTCGGGGGACGCTATGGCTATTGCTGTGAAAATGGCCGAGGGGTAGTGAGTAACGATTGCTTTTTCTCCAAATGGCAGGATTTACTCACGGTTTTACTTTGCTTGATTGATGTTGGTCTTCTTTGCTCCCTTGCACGGCATCTGCCGAAGAATTTGCCGAGGTCGCAAAGTAGTCTAGTAAAGAGACTGCTGCTTCGTAGTTATCGGCCATGATGGCAGGCGGGCTTCCAGTGTTGCCCTCTTCTAGAATGTGAAAGACCGAGCCCACCGATTCTTGACTGGCGGCTAGTATCCGCATAATCGCCCAAAAGTCGGGAGAAGTCATCATCTCGCTCCGTAGCGCTCCAGGTTTTTCCGTGCAGCTGGCAATGCCGCCGAGAATTATTTCAGAAGTTTTGACCAGTAAGCTTTTGGGTAAGCTGGAAATTGCGTGAAGCAAAAAAGGCACGTTGACAAAGTCATGGTCCTGCTGGTCATCTAAGCATTTATCCAATAATGGCAGAGAACTCTACTCGTGCTTAGAGAACTTACATAGCCGTGCTTGAGAACAATCAATGAGTAGAACGTCGCTCGGGATATTATGATGGGATGCCAGCGCACGAAATTACGCAGCACAGCTTGTAACGCATTATATACACGTTTACCCATTGATTCGACGGACGCGGAATCCTGAGTCGCTCGAATAGTGGCGAATTCCAAGATGAAAGCGATATTTGGATCATACCTAGGCAATGCGGTCTCTGAATTTTGGTTTTTGGTTGAAGGAGGTGGCACTGATCCATTCTTCACGCTCATAACCGCCGTACCATCATTTTCGGGTATTTGATCCAGTAGAGCTTCTAGGAGGCTCAAGGTCGACTCGACAGGTAAAGTTCTGAATACGTCAGCAAGATTGGCATGTTTGCTAAAGCATAAAATCTCGTTCACTTACACGATGTTCGAGAATATGTTGTTCATGCTGCAGGACTTAACGCAATCAACGGTACAGAGTGTACTCTCCAACTCTTCTTCCGACGGCTCCGGAGGGTCGTCCGCAGCATAGCTGGATATGTAAGACGTGAATGCACTGAGTATACTTGGTTCCAAAGGCCGGGATACTCTGCCGACGATTTGAGAAGGTGTCTGTAGCGGGATTGATGGAATGATTGGAGAGCAGCGACTGGCTGAGGCGAATGAAGTGAGTAGGGAGTTGATGAACAAGTTTCGCCATATTTGTAAAATCTGACCGACGTTAGTCACCACAGTGATCGAGATCTGGCCTGCGACGAGATCATACGCTCTTCCAGCCCTGGCGAACAAGGCTCTCGTTTCCAGTTATCACGCGGAACAATACGAGCATTGCGAGTTGAGCTCGAAAATCCCTGCCCAGTTTGACGGCCACTTCGCTGACCATGACACTACCACCGCCAACCTGTACTTCGGTATTCAGAGTCGTGCTGTAAGGAACTTCCGTAGCCAGCGTGCTCATGTGCCCGAGACAGTAAATAATTTGGTCGAGTGCCTCGGTATTTCCGTACTTTGAGGCTACCCGAGCACATTCATCAAACCCTGTCACGATCCGGGCAAAAACAGCGTCGTCAGTGGCGGACATGAAAACGTAAGAGAGCGTTGAGACAATGGGCTTCCACGTAAGCACAAAAATGTCAGCATCATAAATGTTTGTGTCACAAACTACCAGTCTACCGGCAGACTCGGTTTTCAACATGAGATCTCTCCACGCATAGTCGAAGGCATGCTTATTGACATGTTCATCTGGGAGTATTATCTCATTTGATCTGATGGAATCATAAATGTCCTTGAGATATCTGGTTGAAAAATCTTGTCCATTATTCTGACCCCGCAAGTTTCGTGAAAAGTCATCGAATGTCATGCGCTTCGAGAACTTGAGGTTTGGATTATGTTGATCTGTGTTCAGAATGATGATGGCATATGTCAAAATGAAGACCGCATCCTTGTTGGCCACTTCTTCCAACGTGCTGCTCGAGAAGTACTTCTCGGAGAACGATTCCACGATTGATGCGATCAGAGGTGCCTCTCCGGGCAGTCGAAACGTTTCGAGCAGGATTCTCAGGGCATCATCGAGACGTTTTCCTGCAAAGTCAAATGTGTCCATGAAAGCTTTTAAGATAGCCTCGTTGCCTCTCTTTGATAGGAAGTCGCCCAGTACCGTCTTGGACACGCGTGATGACCCTTTAAGGAACTTGGCTACCTCAATAGGGTCACCCACATTCTTGATGATACCGTGAGTTTCCAGAAACATTAGACCATTCTTGGGTTTTTCGTTGAACTCGCTGACCCCCTGAATGATTATTGCTTTTCTTCTTCGCCTTTCCCTCAATTCGGCTGGATCAGGGTACTCCTCCAGCACAGGTGTATCGTGTATTCTCTGTGCGATAAACCCAATGTATTGCAAGAGAGCGTCCAAACACAGTGGGGGTACACTTGTCGTGCTCCATGTGGCTGAGTCTGGTAAGGCATTTCGCGATAGCAGCCCCACGGTATCTTCGCAAAGGTCAGCTCTATTCTCATCACAATCGTAGTTGACAAAAAGCTCGGTCATGAAAGTCGGTATTCGCGCTAGAACTCCAATGCTTTCAACCATAGCCTGGCGGATCTCAGGGTTACGAGTATCTCCCTCCAGTCCTAGTTTTTGTCTATCTTTAACTGGTATGGGCGTGGAACGTCCACTGCCATGTTGCGAAGGTGTTACCTTGACGAGTTTCGGGGTCTCTGGTATTCCGCAATACAAAGAAGGGTCAATAGCTGGTTCGCGAGGTATATGAACTGTAGGATGAAGGCATGCGATCAAGTACGAGAGGAAAAGCTCCTGCTGAAGTTTCAGAATTTCCCGACAAGTTGCCAATAGAGTTCCCGTTACAGTTAGAGATTCTTGCAGAACGGCCATGTTGTCGGATCTGACTAGCTGGAAAAGGTAACAACAGAGGCGGTCCTCAGCGATCATCGCCAGCGCGGGATGGCGAGCTATGTACGGTCCAGATACTTCCAGTGCCACGTGAAGGATACGTAAGGCCATCACTCGCATTGTGTCGGTGTGTCGACGATCGTTCGGATCCAGAAAGTTAACTAAAACGCGGAAGAGCTCCCGGACAGAAAGTAAAGAATAAGGCTTTAGATCCAAATAGTCGGATTCGCTGCTTTGGTCGCTCTCAGCTTCGGAGTCTGGCTCAGGTTGTAACAGGCTGTACTCGGCCTCTTCGTCTGTGTCAGTCGGAGAGAGGAATTGATCTGTGACGTTGGTAACATTCACAACTGGGGATGCATTGTCAGTGCCGATAGACGAAGGAAGCAGCGCGACCTGATCCAACTTCAAGCCTTGCGTATCTCTGGCCCCTAGATCATCGTATTTGTCTTCACAGGCTGTAGTATTGATGTGTTTGAGGTCTTCAAAGATAATCTGGCACATGCGCACCATCGACGCCTCGGCGGTTCTGCGTAAGACAGGAGAAAAGCGCGGTTGAGAGCAGACAGCCAAGCCACGACCCATCATGTCACATACACTCTCGTCACTCAGGATGTGGCCGCCGGGGCCAGACATCATGTCTTCCATAAGGTTGAGGACCATGAGCAAAACGACCTCACCTTGCGACGAGTCGCTGATGTCGAATTGGCAGTGAGTCACGGCAGCCGACAGTGACTGCAAGGCTAGAGCAAATCTTGGAGATTCGGAGCTAATGAAGCCATAGGAGAGAAATTTTCTCAGGGCCCCGAGCGCAAGAATGGTGATTGGCGTTGCTGTCCCTTCTGCTTGTATCACATGCAAGAAAGGGGCCAAAAGTGAAGGGGCATCGTAGGACCGTATGTCTGTATCACAGCTTAAAATCTGTAGAACGGAAAAGCGAGGGGATTTTCAAGAAAAGGGTGGGAAAGCAACGCACCCCTAATTGTAGCAATCTCATGTCGCAACTTAGCGAAGCCTGCGACCATAGGATTATCTTGCATGCTCTTTCCCTTCTGGCCACGTAGACCCCAGCGGTGCTTGGCGGCAGCGCTAGTCTCAACGCCATTTTGGTCAAATCCAGACGAGGAAAGAGGGCTTTTGCCTCTGGTTTTGGGAACAGAGCTTAGCGAGCCAAGCTGTATTGGATTCGGGCCTCCTCCGAGGATAGCAGAAACCGATGAGTGAGGTGAACGAGCATGTTTTTGAATTACAGAAGTCATTGAAATGCACTCAGTGATAACTAACGATATCGGGTCCACGGACACGGATACGGGACGGTGGCGATATCTCATCCTAGGGGCATCATTGCTGAGCATGTCTGGACACGCGTGTTCGGGGCACATGCTGTTATCAGCGACGGCTGAAAGATGAGCTTTTCCAGTCATGGTAAATGACTGGGGAGAACTAGAAAGCCTATTGTTACTTCAATCATCTAACACAAGCCGGGTAAGACTGACCTGATGTCAGCCGGGAAGTGTTGTCAAGAAACAACCGCGCTTCGGCGACAGAAGGCGTCGAAAGAAGCAGGCATCAGTCGTGACGCGAGGACTGCCTAGCTAGGAAGGCGGCAGACCCACTCATCCCTTATCATTATTAACAAAACAGGTTACCTAGTTACCAGAGAAAAAGATAGATTTGTAATGAAGAAATGAAGCTAGTTATTCCATAACTGAAAAAACCATTTAACTCTTTTACTGTAAGTACTCGTCAAAATTCAGACCCAGACTGTTAGCAGAGTGTACCGTTGCGTTTAATTATCGGCGATTTTGGTATTTTTATATTCAGACTGATAAGCTGGCGTTAATGCCATAAGGGATGTGAGAGTCAAAACGGGTGTATTCGGTAACTATGAAGTCAGCCTCCCCCTACACCGCGCATTTCGACGAGCAGCTTAATTGCAGCAAAACATCAATTTATTCTGGTCTGGCAAGCATAAAAACATTCTGGAGCAATTCAAACTCGGCTTCTTGTGCTTCGACACCTTTTGCAGCCGTGAATATCAGCGTAAACCCAATCTCTTGCGCCTTACGGATGGCTTGTATGTCGCAGAATTGCTTGTAGGGATCAGGAATCACTAGCTTCTTCTTGCGCGGAGTATATGACCTCCAACTTAGCCTCTAATCTGGCTGTCTCTGGAAGAGCAGTATGTCAACCTCTTATCGGCTATGTCTATATAGAACGTAGCTTTCCACTTCTTTCTGCTGAGAGGTAGGATCAAGACATCCTTCATTTTTTCACAATCCACGAGTTAGGACGGCACAACTGCTTCAAAAATATCAAATGTGTTAAAAAGGCCAAATGCACGGAAAGCGACATGATTGCTGCGATTAGTCATGTTGAACGGGATTCTGGCACTCGAAAAGCTGCAGATGTGCTCAAATCGACGTTTCGAGGCCGACTTAAACGGCTCTGGTTGATTTTTTTAACTATTTGTTTTACGTCGTGCAGGCGCGCAACATGTGATCTGGACGATCTCGTGCCGGTTAGCTCAGCTCAGAGGGGCTACCCAGCGCGAAAACACTCCCTAGCGGGAACCAATCAGCTTACAGAAGATTTGATTTGATTTTTGTTTGTTTGTTGGTAATTCTGACCTTACCGTTGCTGTCAATGCGAGAGTTTCCCCACTTCATGTAACTGACGACCGCATTGACGGAGGAACTGACTTCAAATCCGGTTATCGCATAAAGCGAGATCCGCCGGACTCCACATGGAGTTCTCGTGATGCCGCACTTGGAGAAGCCTTAAGGGCGCCCTCTGGGGCGCTCAGAAGTCTACTTCAAGAGTGCGCTCCCGCTGCCAGTCCCTACTGAAGATAGGAGTGACAAAATCAATTTGCTTTGCGCGCTCCTTTTTGACCGACGTACGTTGGATAAGCCTATCCACATTGTTTGATATTTTATCGTGCCGGGATCTAGCCCTGCATACCAGAGGAGCATGACACCGTATGGAGGCAACTAGAATACAAGACCCTCCAATCTGCAGCGACACACACCTAGTGCCCGACTTGTCTTCCGCGATACACGGCGCATTTGCCATGACAGGATTTGATTTGATTTTTTTGACTTGATTTATTATTTAACGACGTGCAACACGTGTTATGGCACGTGCGTCACTCCGGAGGGCATAAGGTTTCTGGAATTGGTCGATCAACCGGCGACCTCGAGGCCTCGTCCCTACAGCGTTCAGCTTGCTGGAAAGGCTCTTGAAGGTCTGGTGGTGGATTGATGATGTTCCTCCAAAGCAGAGGCTGTCTACGGTCATTTCCTCCTATTATACACGCGCGTTGTCGCGCCCAAACCACGTGACTTCCGCGCTTGTACTCCATCCCGGTATCCAGCCGCGGATCCTCAGGCAAACGACGCGGGGACACGCGCTATCCGCGTCCCCCAGTTCGACTAGCTGGATGCCGAACAGTCTGAGGAAGGATTCGAGCCTACCGGGACAGGCCGATCCAGATTCGCAGCACCGCCATGGGTGCGCATGTGTCTGGGGCTTCCGCTGTTCCCTCTTCGCCATGATCCCGACCGGAATCCTCCTCCACTTCCTTCCAAGTCTGGGTTGGCCCCCTCCCCCAGCTCTGGCGCGTCCAACGCTGAAAGAAGGTTTATTGTTGGAAGGCAATCACGGGATACGTATCCAAAACAAACTACTAAATGGATTCTTTCTTGCTATATCAAGGAAAAAAAGTAAAGAGGAAAAAGACGAGATTGCAAAGCCGGTACAGCCACCTTGAATAGCAGCTGGACGACAGGGACGGTCTCGTCCTAATCTCACCCCGACATTGTCCCGATATCGCTCCAGTCGTGGGGGCTCAAGAACTCAAATCGAGGCAAAAGGCCACGATATACCCACAGTCATGCTCCCTCCCAGAGACTGATACCTGCCCAACAGGTTCATCTTGCTTCCTGGGCTCTTTCGCAAGGTCCCCTTGGCCTGGCACTCATCCACCTACAGCTCAAGGATCTGACCCAGCGTGTGCTGGCCACGACAGGCGATACACAACCTCTCGGGAAAATCTGGATGGAAGGCTTCTTGGATTAATTCAACCTGTACGACCTGCCCGCGGTCAAGTTCATCCTGCCTCAACACAGGCACCATATGGACAAAAGATACCTCATGGAGGGCAAAGGGATCAGCGGCCTAGTTGTTGGGTCTTCCAAGATGAAGAAAATTTACACCAGTACCCCTGACTTGCGCACTTGGATCAGCGTTATTGAAAATGTGTCTCGGCCCTGGGTAAACGGCTTCATTCGCTCGTAATCTTCAGCGGAAAAACAGTTCAGCAAGGTTGGTTCCCTGATGAACTCAAGAATTACGAGAAATAGCATTTCACGGCGACTGAAAACGGGTGGACGACCATCGAAGTTACCGTGAACTGAGTGAAGGAAGTATTCGATCCCCTGTCGATGCCTACGGGTAAAGACGAAGGGTTATGGCGCCTTTTGACCCTCGACGGGCATGGAAGCCATACTATCGTCGACTTCACATGGGAGTGTTTCAGCCGGAGGGTTTTTCTGGGTTTTCTGCCCACACACTCCGGCCACATCGCCCAGCCTCTCGAGCTCTCTGTGTTCGGCCCCCTTAAGGCAGCCCATCGACGAAGAGCCAACAACTTCACAACCCTTACCGACGCCATACCTCCGAGCGGGCTAAACTTCCTCGTCTGCTACGCTTCTAGCTGTTGACGGTTTGTCTGAGGCCCATATTTGGGCTGGCTTTCGCGCCGCCGTCCTCCACCCTCTCATCCTTGCAAAGGTCCTACTCAGTCGGCAACTCCTTCCCAATATGATAATATAGGCGGCTAAAGGGACGCCCAGGCAAGAGAGGGATGTCGACGAGGGTCTGAAAAAACCTACGAAGTCGAAAGACCTCCATAGTGTCGATCTTTCGCAGCTGATACCCACCCCTCGGTCACCTCGTCGATATGGCAGGCGGCTGTTCGCCACCATTGGGAAGGGCCTGGATTTCCATCACAACACCATGGTCTTGAAGAACCGTCAGGTTTCTGAGCGGAAAGCCAAGTTGGAGGCCTACATTCGGCGCAAGAGGAGGCCATTGACTCCTGCTCCCAATAAGCAATTTTGTGGCATGCAAGCCATCCAAGAGACGCAAGAGATTGGATCTACGTTGACATTCGTGGCTGAAACAGTGTCAGGGCACATGAGGCTGAGTTTGACTCGGTCCAGGATGTTTTTATGCTTGCTAGACAATCATAGGTTGATGATTTGCTGCAATTAAGCTTCTCGTCGAGTCTGCGTGGCGCGGGGGAAGGGGGCTTTTGTGGTGCTACGAAGTTCGAAAGCTGACAAAGCTCCCTGACTACGTAAGCCTCATCCCGACGTCAGGTCAAGCAAGAATCCATCGCGACATGAGGCGGCCACAGGCTTCGGTTTCTATTTAGGAACGGCTTTGATCGATGAAGCTTCCTGCAGATTCTCACGGCCGGCCTATACTCAAGAAAAAGGCCGCTATGGACAAGGAAACGTCGTTGAAAGCAGCCATCCTCGTTGTCTCAACCACGGCTGCTGGAGACGCCGACTCCGACGCCTCAACCACAATCCTGCGAGAGACTTTGAACGAGGACGGCGGTGGAAGATGGCGCGTCTCTTGCCACGCAATCGTCCCTGATGATGTGCTGTGGATCCAACAGCAGATTATGGCTTGGGCTGATGGCCCCAATGCGCCGAACGTCATCATGACCACGGGTGGCACGGGCTTTGCCGTGGCAGATGGAACACCCGAGGTGACCTCTCGCACACACATGTTGGCCTGCGTGCTTGTTTGGGATTGTTTCTTGCTAACCGAACCGCCCTTTTGAAAAGGCCGTTTCTCCCCTACTCCATAAGCAGGCGCCAGGTTTGGTCCACGCCATGTTGGCTGCCTCCCTAGTCGTGACTCCGTGTATGCTTGTCCTACCCCAATGCGTTTCCAGTTTTTCACCTGGCTGATATGCCCTTTTCTCTGAAAAAGTTGCCATGATGTCTCGGCCAGTAGCAGGTGTACGGAATAAGTGCGTCATCGTGACCTTGCCGGGGTCCCCGAAAGGTGCTCGGGAGAACCTGCAGGCCATCATCAAGACCCTTCCTCACGCATGCCTCCAGGCCTCTGGAGCCGATTCTCGCGCCTTGCATGCGGGAGGCGTCAAAAAGCTTGAGGCTGAGGCCGGCATGAAAAATTCAGAGCGGACTTGCCAGAATGCGCTCGAGCATGGTGACCAGGGAAGTGGACACGGGCACAGGAGACTTGTAAGACACACGGCTCCAGGTGCATCTCCGTTGTCCAACGATCCAAGTCTGGGGCCAACGCGGCGGTACCGCGAATCCCCCTTTCCCATGCTGGCGGTCGACGATGCCCTGTCACTGATTGCCAAACACACGCCTGACCCGCAAGTTGTTCGACAAAGGATCGACGACCGTCTTGTTGGCTCAGTACTGGCCGAGGCAGTCGAAGCGAAGGAAGACGTACCTGCATTCAGGGCAAGCATCGTCGATGGCTACGCTGTGGTCGTCCCTCCGGATGGCAATATGACTGGGACGTTCCCTGTAATGGCCGTCTCGCATGCCGCTCCTGGCGAAGTGAGGCGACTCAGACAAGGCGAGGTTGCGAGGATAACAACCGGGGCACCTCTGCCACCGGGATCGACATCTGTCATCATGGTTGAGGATACAATACTCAAGTCCATGACCGACGACGGGCAGGAAGAGAAGGAAATCGAGATCCAGGCGCAAGGCGTTAGCGAGGGTGATAACGTGCGTGAAGTTGGCAGTGACATCAGTAGAGGCTCGATCCTCCTCCAGCAGGGAGAGGAGATAACCGGTGTGGGTGGTGAGATGGGCCTACTTGCCGCTGCCGGGATTGCCGAGGTTCAAGTGTTCCGCCGGCCCGTCATCGGCATTCTGTCAACCGGCGATGAGATTGTCAAGCACGACAGGCCCGGGCCACTGAGGGCAGGCGAGGTTCGCGACACGAATCGCATCACGCTCATTTCCGCCGTCAAAGAATGCGGCTTCGACGTCGTCGACTTGGGCATTGCGAGGGACACGCTCGGCACGTTGGAAGAGAAGCTGCGTGACGGCCTACGGCAGGCGGATGTGCTCATCACGACTGGCGGCGTGTCTATGGGCGAAATGGATCTCCTGAAGCCGACCATCGAGCGCTCCATGGGCGGCACCATCCACTTCGGCCGTGTGGCCATGAAGCCCGGCAAGCCGACGACATTCTCCACCGTGCCTTTCAAGGACAGAGCCGGGCGGCGTGCCTCCAAGGTCGTCTTCTCCTTGCCCGGAAACCCGGTGTCGGCGCTGGTGACGTTTTACCTGTTCGTGCTGCCGTCCTTGCACAAGCAGTCGGGCATCTCACCCGTCGGTCTCCCACGGGTGCCCGTGGTGCTGGCCCATGATTTTGCTCTGGATCTACGACCGGAATTCCACCGCGTGACCGTGACGGCCGGCCAGGACGGCCGATTGTCGGCGAGCAGCACCGGCGGGCAGCGGAGCTCCAAGGTTGGCAGCCTCCGGTCCGCGAACGCACTCATTTGCCTGCCAAGTGGCAAGGGAAAGTTGGACAAAGACAGCCAGGTCGACGCACTGTTGATGAGCGCTATCAAAGGAAAATAACATGACCGGGATATCAAACAATGAGGACAAGAGCCCCCTGGGCCAGAGCGCCGTGAATTCCTCAGTGATCAGTGACAGGCCGAGAGCAAATGACAGTTGAACAAGGCCATGATGTACAACATGTGATTTGACCTCCTGTCCATGGTTTGTGATTTTTTTTTCTCCATGCAGAGTCCCCAAAAGTTGGCTAGTGGTACAGCTAAAAGAGCATCTTTGGCAATTTCCATCTTCACAACGCCAGACCTGGTCGTGAAAAAACAAAAAAAAGTTACGCGTACAACGATACTGCGTCTTTCATCCCCAGCCACCTCCTTCTTTTGCTAAGAATAAACGGCAGCATGTCGGACCCTGCGGAAGCGAGTTGACTGATGATATCATCGTGGCTGCAGTTGCCACTGCTCGTGTCGTTCATGATCATGTTCTAGCCGCTGCTGTGAAGGTTGCTATGTTCCAAAGCTAGTCCTTGCCAAAGGTATTTGCCTTGCTGGAAACGAGCAAGCCGATAATGAGACCAAACAAGCCCAGTACGGAGCTAAAGATCTCTATAACCAGAATCTTGACAAATCTGTCCCCTGAGGTCAGCGCTGAGGGAGATTGAAAAAGACAAGATTCTGCGGGAAAGTGCACGCACAGAGACGCGTCGGCAGCATCACTAAGGGCAGCGCCACTGCCATTGATACCGACAGCGACGCCGCAAACGAGATTGCACAGGCCAACAGTCAGGCCGGACCAGAACAGAGCGTAGCCGGTATAGGAGTTGGCAGAAAAGGCCTCGGCTCCGTCAATCATGGTGACCTTTGAGGAGAAGACGATGGACATAATGACGCCATAAATGGCGACAACCTCGCAAAAGATGATGGAGATGAGGTTCTTGGTTCGGATGCGAGGAGCCTTGACGCCAGCGCCGAGAATAGAGGAGCCGGTGATGAAGATGCCCCTGTAG
>KB853186.1:21645-39066 GCA_000372705.1 Cerataphis brasiliensis yeast-like symbiont
GTATCGCGGATCCGGCAACGGATGCAGCTGGGCGAGGGAGACGAGAACAGTCGACGAGACGGCAGCAGCACCAAGCGTGGAATAGGCAGTCGGATCCCAACAACACGACAACTGATGAGGCCGACACACGTTTCGGCTTTTCTCGCTTCTGAGAGGGCACAAGGGATGGAGCAGCAAGGTTTGCCAAGTGGCGACAATCGTCTAGGCGAGATGCTCCGTCGCGGGTCGGCCAGCCAGAGCCTCATCCACGGTCGTCAGCAGCGCGAGCAAGGGAGTCGAGTGAGAGTTTCGGCCGTCGGGGCCCTCTTTTCTCTGTGAAGCCCTTGACCTCCCCTGCGTCTTCATTACCCTCGCTTTCTGTTCCACGCCCTGATCGAAACGGCCGCTTGCTTTTCCAGGCTCCGAGAAAAAAAACAGCAGAGCTCGCTGATGGCTGCTGCCAATTCAGGCACAAGGCCGGCCAAGCAGCACACAAGCAACGTACTCGTCGGTCCCACAGTCCCCCGTCCCCTCTCTCTCTTTACATCCATCTCGCTGTGGCCCTCGGGACGGCACTGCGACCTATCGGAGTCACTGAGGCGGCGGATTTGCATGACTCGGCCAGGCCTGGGTCAAGCTGGGACGGACGACAACAGCCAGGCGCGGCAGCGCCTGGCCTTGCGGATCCGGCTTTTGCAGCTCGTTCGGCCATCTGAAATGGCGTGACACGGCTTGCTTTCACCGGCGGCAATCCGTCTGGGGGCAGTAAATTTTCATCCCAGCTCCATGCAGGTCGTGGAAAAAGTCGTATGATGGCCGAGGCTGCATCGCACCGTAGGACCGAAGTGTGAAAGCTGGTCCTGCCTGCTGATTGGCTTGCGACCCTCTGACATACATGTCTTGGCAACGTCGTCCCGATCTTTTCATCAGCCTTGCGGCCTGCCTGCTGTTTATTGGCCGCTGCTGACATGCCCCTTCGACTTGTGCCTGCCCCACATCACTGATTAGTTAACCTTGACCCGCTTTCTCTTTCCTCCTCCCCACGTCACCCGCAGCGACCCCCAAAGACAGCCATCAAATGCGGCAGTCTCTGCCCTCCCTTAGCTTATATATGCATCTCCTGTCGTCGTCGTCGGGTCTTGACTTATGACCGGCGGCGTTCAAGGCCGCTGATCGTGCGCCTTGCAGCATCGGGAGGGTCGGCGTAGGACCGGCCTCCGGTCGCTCGATATCACCCGGAGGAAGGGTTCCGCGGTGATTTTTTATCCCCGTGCCTGTCGGGTACCCGTCTGAACAAACGAGACCAAGCACGAGAGCTCAGGTATGAAGAGGCCGCCGTATGAATATGGTTTATATGCTTGGCCGGATGCGTGCCCTGGCTACCGTCATCTTCAGTTCCCTGCCAGGCTCTGGCTCATTGTCCTCGGCGCCGAGTTCCCCTTCAGGGCATATAACCTGTTATCGATGTAGGAAACACATGTTAACGAGAAGAGACCAAGCTCGGACCACTCAAAAGAATGGGTATCATGAGCAGCTACGCGAGCCCGCCTGTACATGTGATTTTTTTTTCCCATCCATATTGATGGCTTTGTACTAAATTATGTACGCTGTAGACAAGTCTGTGCAGTGCGTACTGGCATCCGACCAGACGTTGCACTATCGGCTGGTATTGCTATCATCTCCGGTAGATAACGAGTCAGAGTTTGTAGGTAGACGTGGCCTGTACAATATGGCGCCTCACGAAAACGGTCCGAGCGCAACGCTCGCTCCGCGAATCACTGTCCAGCATAGTCTTGCCTGCCCTTTCTGTCCTCTCCAGACGATGCCGTCTGGTGGTGTGACAAAGACGAAGATGTCTCGGCGTCTCGGTCAATCGTCTAGGGCGTTGAGATATTGTCAAGGACCAATTGCCGGACGGGCAAGCCGCTCGCCCATCTCTGACTGCCGCGCATGTCGCTGTTTCCAGGATCGTAGCCCGGCTCAATTAGGGGCAACGGATTGGGAGAAGTTGAATCGGCGTTTGCAGTCGCCGCATTCTTCGCTCTCCTCGATAATTTCATGCTGCGCCGACGTCCCCTTGCAGCCCTTGAACATTTTGCCGCACCACTTGATACGGAAGTAGCCAATGTGGCCGCACGTCCATCGCTTGTCCACCTGCGTGCACATATTTGGCCCCCGTCCGGCCCGGGCCGGCCTGCCGACCAGGCCGACTGAGCCAGGTGGTTGGGTCAAGCAGTTTCGAAGCGGTGGCCGGCGCAGCAGCGAGCGGCGCGCAGCCTTGGCCGGCCAGGCGAGTGGAAGGGCGCAGAAGGAAGACGGAGAGCAAAGGCCGTGTTGACGCCGCAACGCGGCTTTACCTGGCGACCCATGTATTGCGCCAGCGCAGCGACTTGTGGCTTGGCAACGGTGGTCGGTGCTTGCGATGACGTCCCCCAGTCCCAGGCGAGCCTCGTGGGCTGGGCGCCTGTCTGATAACAGCACCTGCCCGAGGCCTGCTCCAGCGTAGGCAGTACGAACGACGAGGCGTGCGTCAGACGTGGTGGCGGCAGACGCACCACGACACCGGAAATGTTGGCGGTTGGCAGGTCAAGCAGCGCCGGGAGCGGACTGTCGTGGGCTGTGGTTTGACTTGGCCCTCCGCGTCCCTATCTTTTTTTCCGGCGTCGCGGGCGCCACCGGGAGAGCTAGTAGCGGCCATGATTGGCCCCAGCAGGCTTGCCGCCCCTCTCGACGATCGCCGCCATCTCATCGGCCTCATCGTCCAGTCCCCTTCAGCGGTGGCTGAAGAGTCGTGTGGCGGCTTCCCATACCCAGCGAGTGCGTATTCTGAATCAACCCACCGCGAACCCCTCGCTCCTGGCTACCCGGCCCTACCCTAGCTTCTCCTGGTCGCGCTCCTTGGTCTCGGCAGTCCAGCCGCTGGTGGGTGCCCTAAAGGCCACGATGCATCCCACGAGCTCGAACTCGGCAGATGGTATAGATGCGCCTACGGCCAGTCCTCTCTCCGTCGGCCGAAGTGGAATCCAGACAAAGGCCGGAGAAGTCGATGCTTGACGGACTCCTATTGCGTAAGGCAAGTGCCATGGTGGAGGTGTCACTTTTACGGACCTCCTTCCCGTGAGGACACTGGATGTGCCTGCCAAAGACCACGCGACGAAGGAAGCCTCAGGCAACTATTCCACTGTGAGACCACGGCCATCTTCTCGCCTCTAAAACTCGCGAGCAGAAAATTCAGCGCCTCAAACGCTTCGCCTCTTTTCGGGCTTTCCGGCCCTTTTTTTTTTTTACCAAGCTTGCTCCAAGGCTCCTTTGTGAGAGCAGCTCGAGACCAAAACTCTCTGTCCAACAACCTGATTCTACGGCTTGCTCCACGTGGCCAGCTCTTCCAGCCTGCTCCTCAGACCTGCTCACTCGACCTGCTCTCCTGAAGGCTCCTGGGGCTAGTTCAAACAGCACGAATCAATCGATATGGGGCTACTGCGTTGGCTAACGGCCTGTAGCGCGGCTGTTGAAGCACTCTCGTGGCCCGCTCGTGGCTCGCGGCCCGGTACGACACTAACTTATTTCACTGTCCTGTGCCTCAGCCGCTGAAATCAAGAAAATTAGTGTTGGAATCGCCCAGGAGTTCAAATCCCATCGATCGCACAATCTCTCCTCCTTTAACTTTCAACGATACGGCCGCGAACCTGTACGCCGTCGCTCTTGGAGAGCTCGAGAGCCTCGAGTCGGGACCAATTTGTCATCGCACCGCCGCCCGGCTGTTGATAAAACACTGCCAGTTACTCGACGGTCGGAATGATGCAACACTCTTGATCGGCAGTGGAAGAGCCGCGCGGGACTTTGTAGACTTCTTTGCCGCCAGCCTGGCCATATGTGATTTGGACCGAGCAAGCTTCAACATTCCCTCGTCCTGTGCCAAGTTTCGAGAGCCTGTGCTCGTCCAGATATCCGTACCCCCTAGACCAGAGCTGCACGTGTCGTCATCTGAGATAGACAAGTGTCTTGAGGGACTTTTACGTTCTGATTCGGCCTGGAACACTTGGGTTAGCTACAAGCACAAAGCGTTGGCATTTTGCGAGGCGGCCCGGGCTGATGGCGAGAAGGGTATTACATTGATCGTGTCAAGCGTGCAAATGACTACTGTTGACTCGTCTGCCTACGAACAGATAGGAACATCTATCTATTCCAGCGTATCACCAAAGTAATGGAGAAGTTGACGACCCGGGTGGAAGCCGAAGTTGACGTCCGATTCGAAACCTTGAAGTATTTGTTTCGGCACACAACCGAAAACGTGGAAAGCATTGTCCCAAAGATAAGAGATGTGATAGAGGGCCTATCTCAGGCTGAGCAGGTGCTTTCCGGAGCACTTCCCCGAGGAGCAGAGGCAAGCAAACCTCTACCTCTGTATGCATGGCGAAACACTTACGGGCATGTTACAGACAGCGGCAACCATGGGGGGCGGGCTGCAAAAGGCGAAAACTCTGGAGGATTTGTTGACAAAGCTACTGGTGTCGATAACTGAAACCGATGAGAAGATCGTCCGTTCATACGGCTCGGCCATTCAAGTTGCCTCGAAGCAAATCAGTGATGAAACTCAAGTTGCCATGAAAGCTCTCGAAGCCGCGATTGCAGCCTCGACATGGTTGCAACAACAGTTGGTGCGGATGTCGTCTCCCTACTGAATAATCTCCGAGTAGCAATTTCTCATGGAACTAGGTGACATCACATGCACGAGCCGTTGGCGTCTCCCAAAGGCAGGGAGATATTGAACTTGTTAGCCATCTCTTTCGGCTTTTTTTTGTCCAATCCAAGTCGCTGATCGACGGCTGTATAGAAGATGCAAAGGCTCGAAGAGCTTACCGACGCCTTGACCTTGAAGCAGGAACATCACGCGGCTATTCTGGAAAAAGTACAGCTGTCAGCCTCGCGTATCGCGGATAGCGTGAACTCAGTTTCCGACTCAATTGGTAAATTGGGCCAGAATTATACTCAGATGGCTCGATCTCAGCAGGTGGTGGCCTTACATTGTTTTGCCGCCCATGGTTCTATTTACTGTGTCTTATGGGCTTCCTTCCTCCTTGACGAGAAACATAATCGTCCTGGTCTTGAGTGCGTATCCGTTGAAGACTCCAAGGCAAGGTGCACTGACACTCGATGATAGCCGAAGCCTTAGTGCTCGCAGTCAAGCAGCAGGATTCCGGCCTCTTCGAAAACGCTTCTTGGTATGCCGGAAGCGGTGCTGCGTGCAACTCGTCGACACATGAGCAGATGTTTGAGCAGGTGCTCTGATCTATCTGTATCTGGAACATATCAACATCGGGGGTGATTGACGTAGACTTAAAACTGGGCTATTCAACGATGAATCGGCGTTCGAAGTTTCGTGGGACAAGGAGATGATCGCGCTCCAACGCAACCATGATGGCTTCGTGTCAGAGCTGCATAAACTCATCCACTTTCGGCTCATACATGTCAAATAAGGGCGATGAGAGTCCTCAGGTTGGGATGACGACGAGGCGGCACGCGGCAATCCGCATGCTCTAGTTCTATCGCAAAGCGTTACGCATGAAAGTATGCTTGCTAGGCCTCCACACGGGTCTTGACGTGTGACTAGGGGTGACGTTGTTGCGAGGATCGATAGGGTGTTTCTAGTCAATGGCAAGCTTTGATTCCAAAAAGAGATGACGGTCTAGTTTTGTCAATCTCGGGACATTGGTAATCATTTTCGTCATTGGGTGGTTCGATATGACCAAAGTCGTGTCTGTCTCAGCGTCCCAGGCTCGGGTAGATCAAGGCGATTGAGACGACCAGTGGCTACAGGGCAAGCCCAGAGAATCCGACTATAAATCTCTAGCGGGGTTAAAAACGACTATTTCAACCACGAGTCAGGGTGAGGCAGTTGCTTTAATAGCCAGCTTTGTCGGTCTCGTTCTCATGGCGATACTGCGTGGCCTTGATACGGTCCAAGCCATGGCTGTGAGGCGTCACGGTGGCCAATTCCTGGTCTCCTGCGAGTTTAACGTGCCCAGACCATAACCACATGCCCTTGTCAGGAGCAAGGGCCAGCCCTGGGTCTTGGAGACTCAACTCGGCATGTAGTTGATATGGAGCTGTTGCGCCTTGGTCAAACATCTTTCCGCGATAAGCCGCCAGGCTAATCTTGCATCATCCATGTCAGTCATAAGCCCCCTCCTCGCTCCAGAAGATTCCCAAGTACACGCGTGGCTGTGGCTACCTGTGTTGTCATGCCAAACGTTGATAGACAATGCCGTCTATCCCCAAAGTCAAAATGAGGTGCAGCCAAATAATTACATATGCCTTTTCGATTACGTGGCCAAAACCAAAAAATATTCTATGGAGAACACGATATTTCTCATCCCTTCTCGCCGTGGAATACACCAAATGCTTCCAAGATTTTTTTGGAGTCTGAGAAAATATAAAGATATCAGCTTGACGCCCACCCATCCTACCCATAAGTCCAAGTTCCTATTTACAGCCAGCGAACCAAAAAAAAAATGATCAAGGCTCGTCTGTGTCGGTCCATTAGGCTGCCAAGATAGTCAGTATGACTTCATCGTTTCTCTCCTCACATGATGACACAGCTTCCCACGCTGAAGCCGTAACCTTTTTGGCACTGTTCCAAGTAGCCGGCGTCTTCAGCAGAGCTAGGCGGCACGTTTTGTTGCCTGATGACGCCTCGCACCGTGAGCGACTGCTCACCATCTGCATGCCACCATCGCAGTCTTTGAATCCATAGGCCCTCGTCTTCATCTGAACTTATCTCCCACTTGCCGGACGAGACCGCCACCTCGCATTGATCCTTGGGAAAATGAAATTCCGGCAGGAATATAATAGTGGGTGCATCGTCGGCAGTCGCTTTGGGGGCCTGCAGGTTTAGATCATATGTGCACTGCCGCAGGGAAAAACCACTTGAGACAACGTTTCCTGCCACTGCGGTCGGCGTCGGGCGAATGAAAGCCTCGGCCGCGCGGTAGCCAGGTGCGTTGGTCAACTCGGGATCCTTGGCTGAGAAGCCGGAGCTTATGGAGGGGTTAGTAAGGATGCGTTGCAAATTGCCCGGCGTCACGTTTTCGTCGTCGCTGCCCTCCCTGTTCACTGCTGAGGTTCCTCGTGGCGTGGACGAGGTACTCCTGGGAATGGCAGATGATTGTGGCACCTTGTCGTCGAGCGAGAATATGGACAAATCTTCCCCGTTCCACTGGTCGCCGTTCTCGTGATCGTTGGTTGCACTGTAAAGCCACAGACAATGACCTTCCATCTGTGACCCTTCCACACCAAAGTAGTTGGCATCGAGGGCTGCCGATTGGCTTGAGTAGTCGCCGTTTCTGTAAGCCTTTTTATCGTCCATGTCGTAAGGGATGCCAAATTCGCTAAGAATGCAAGGGTGTTTGCCGGTCCGGTCCAAACCCTCCTGCCTTAGACTCGCAAGCTGTTCCCTCAGTGAGTTGCGAATCGCAGTTTCGCCAATCTTGATAGCAAACATGGGGAGGAGATATCGGCCGCGAAGAATGCCGACGGCGTCAACGTTCCATGTGCGGTTCCAATGCTTGGTCATCAGCGTGATTCCATCGTAGAAGTGCGGCGTGAAAACCATGCGCGGATCGTCATCTTCGGTATTTTTGACCAACGGGGGCAGCTCGAGTGTGGGGTATTGTAGCAGCATGAAGCAGTCCTTGTGCTGGCTCCTGCAAGCACGGCTGTACTGCCTCCAAAAATCCATGAAATAGGTGTTTGTGAACTGGGGATAGTCGAGGGTGATGCCAGTAGTGGGATCCTTGGCGAAATAGTCTTTGCGCAGCAGTGTGTCGGTCGAGGGATCCCACACGCCATGCTGGGTCCAAATGCATTCGCCCAACTTCCAGTTCGAATCGCGTTTCCAACCGTATCGGGAGTCGTCGTAGTCTTGTGGCAACCAGGCTGTCCGTCCCCGGGGGTCGACGAGGGCCGTACCCGTCTTGTAGGCGCCTAAGCCTCCCATATCCCAAGTGTCGACCTCGCAAGCCCTGCCCATGCCAGTCAAAAAGGTCTGCCACATGGTGGGGCACGTGCCCTTCTTCAAAGGATGTTCCTTGGGAATAACCGTCAGGTCCGCGTAGCCAATCATGCCTCTGTTGGGCTCGTTAAGGCTCTCCCAGCCCATGACGACCTGGTCTTCGAGGTCGCCGGCCTCGTGGATGCGCTTTGCGAGGTGAGTGCAGGCCTTGATAAAGTGAGACTGCAGGTAGTCCTGAATATTGACGCCGTTGATGATGCACTTGGGGGCAAAGGCCTTACCGGCGAAGAAGAGAGTGAAGATGGTGCCGGCAGCGAGGCGGAAATAGTTGGTAGCCCAGATCATGCGGGGGAACTTTGCCGGTTCAGGCCACGTATTCTGGACCAAGGCGGCCTCGGTGGCAGCAAAGCCCTCGGGATCCAGGCCACAGGCGTAGACGGTCCACATTGGAGCTCCAGAGCCCCCAGTATAGCGCGACCAGACGTCCTGGTGAGGATCCATGAAGACGAAGAAGCCGTACGACTTTGCTATGCGCAAGACTTCGATGGTATGTCGGATGAAGTCTTCGTCGTATTTGCCAGGGCCGGCGGTCTCAATAGCCTCCCACGTAAAGACATAACGGATGGTGTTAAAGCCATACCGCTTGATGCGGGCGAAGTGTGTGTGGGCATCTTCCTTGGGGAACGGCCGCTCGTGGAAGTTGACGATATCACCGTCGAAGAAGCCTTGGCCAACATGAGAAGGGAGGCTCGGTTTACTAGGAAGTTTGGAGTCGCCAGCGACATTGATTCCGCGGAGCACAACTTGTCGACCATGAGAATCGCGAAACTGGCCGTCGTCAATCGACAGGCGAAAGGAAGCCATCCTCGCTGGTCGCGTGGGGACGGGGCAAGCTGGTTGGAGTACTGAGGAGAGCAGGATGGAGTACACAGGAGGGTCAACAAAACGGTAAGCACTCAGTACTAAGAAGGAGAGAATATAGGGTGAGGAGAGAGGAAGCTGCAAAACGAGAGGAGAGGAGAAGGAGAGGAAAGGATGACGGTTGTCGAAGTGAAGGGGGCAGGCTGGATAGAGTCGTAACCCTTACTACCTATCAGATGACGTTGTGGATGCGATGGAGGCCAGGGAGGAGCTGGGGGGAACGTTAAGGCGTGGGGTTGAGGGTACGTACTCTGTACGTCGGGTGCTCTTAAGTGCCTGAGGCATCAGGCAGCCGACAGTAAGGGTTGAGTCACGTGAATCACGCATTCACAGGTTATGAGGCTGCGCGCTTGCCATATTTCTCATACACACGGTAGCGGTCTTTGCCGTTGCCCGGTAAGCAGGCGCTTTGTGCTATGGGATCGGCCCGGACTGATAGACACGAATCTTGATTCACACGGCGGGGCGTTATAGCCGGTTGCTCTTTTCGAGGACCCCTTGGGGAAGGGCGGATGATAATACATCCACCCTGGAGTGATGGGTCCGGCGTTGGGTGAGCCCACAGTAGGCTGGAAGCATGCTGGGATTTTGGGGGATGAGTCAACAGCTTGCCTACTGACCAAGCCACCAAGGCAGCTTGTGAAGTGCCTTCCCAAGCTTCGTCTGCTATGCACTGATCACTGGCCACCGTGGCCCCATTAATACCACGCTAAGACCAACGGGTAATAATTATTAACCATACGCCAGATTTAGCCGCCGCACCTCGTGAGTTTTGCAAAGATCAGGGAATTGAATAAGCGAGTTTTTCCTCATGCTGATGGGGAGAGTGAGGATCCTTGGGGGAAGCGCGGATAGTAGTACATCCGCCCGGGATAGGTGGAAATCAAGAAGACCTAGACAGGTCGGAGAGCCTGGGCGCAGCCTCACTTGTATAACGAGAGGAGGCAGTGCCGGTCACGTAGATAGAGGCCTGAGAACGCATCCACCCACCTACCTTCACGAGCCTCCCTGCAAACTGCGCGCTGTAGAGAGTAGGCCCCGAGGTAACCGAGTGGAACCGGTTTTCCGGAACCCTCGGAGCAAAGCTATCATGCCCTCGTTGATAAGAAATGGGCTCCGGGACTAGACCATATACCCCTAGAAATGCAAAGAAATCGACGTCACACAGCTCAAAGACTATCATTCAGCCGTAGGCTGACTTTTAATCGTTACACGCCAATCTCAGCCGGCAATTTGCCCGCCAGTTCCGCGTGCACCGCCATGCGATCATAATATGGCTAGACTGCCTCCACTATCATGATCCTGGCTATCGAGGCATTGTCTCTGCCCTGCCGTGACTTTCAGACCGGTTTGAGCTACGTGGCCGTCTCGCGCGTGAAAACGCTGCAGGGTCTGATGCTGGATTCCCCGGTTGATCGCATTTCACATGACTTACACGTCGCCGCCGGAAATAGTCAAAGACAAAAATGAGGTAGTTATCGGAAGAAACCTTGCAAACGACAGGTTCTCAGCCAAAACCTGTACACCATCGGTCAACGTAACTCTGCTTGATGCTACCCTCGACCAGAATAACACTTTCCAAGGCACGAATGAATGCATGATTGTATATGCTATACTGATGATTCGATGATTGCTCGACTCTTGTCCAGACTCGCAATCTTTGGCTGATTGCACGCCTTGCACCGCAGCCCCAAAGACCAAAGTGCAAGGCGGGGCGCAGTATAGTAGGGGAGGTTCGTGAGACTACTGGTCGTGGCCCACGGCCGCGTCGTCTTCCTAGATGCATCGCCATCCGGCGCCTTTACGCGGCTTGCCGGGGCACCCCTATGCACATGCTGGAAGGCTACCTGCCTGTGCCAGCAGAAACTTGCTTACCTCGCCGTGCCTCGCTTCCGAGTAGCCTTCGATCGTCATCGTCGCCTTTCACAGACTGCATAGTCTACATCCCCGCGGCTGGCGTCTGCTACCCCCTATCCAGCCCCCTCTGAACAAGTGATTGCTCAGTTCTTCAGGGTGGAGGTGGCGTTATATCCCGTGGTAGACTCGACGTGTGAACGGTCCAGGCTCAAGAATTGGCGGCGCCTGTTGATGTGCTTCTCACCGTGCTTCCTCTGCAAGAGCCCAAAGGTCATGCTCGTGGCCTCTATGTTTGCGTCGGCTGAGAGCCTCGCGTCGATGAAGCGCAGGCTTTTGTCGTCGCGGTCCGTCCATATGCCGCGATAGCTGAAGGGCACGGACGCGCCGTCGCGCAAGCTCTGCATGACAAGCAGGGCAAGCTTGCCGGGCCGCATCGTCGTGTGCCACAAGGCCTTGAGGACGATATGCCTCGGGAAGCCCTGCTGTTCGTAGCCCTGCACGCATTCTTCTATGGTCTCGGGCAGGCACGCGGTGCTTTGCTGACAAGGTGGGTTTCTCGGGTTCTCGTCCACCGCGTCTTCTGGATAGTCGACACGACTTTGGTCCGGCCGATAGGAGAAAATTGGGCTCGCGGAGCGCGTCTGGGGCCGCTGCTGCTGTGCGGACATCGCCCCAGCCTCTGGACCGGCCAGTTTGCGGCGCTTGGCGTGACTGCTGCTGGGCCATTCTGGGTCGCAGCCATTGCGAGGGTGCTTTCTGTCGTCGATTGGGGCAGGCGTCCCCGGGCTTGGCTCTTCGGCTCCACAGATGTAATACTCCGACCCATCATCTGGTACATGTTCGAAAAACTCCTGGAGGTGGTCCTTGAAGCACGTTTGCAGGCGGTCGACAATGTCTTTATCCCGAGTAGAGTCATAGTGGAGATCTCTCGCGACTTGGGTCCAGTTCACCTCATCCAAAGATACGTTTTGCTTGCCAACCGAGGTACTCAGATCCCAGAGGTCGACGGTTTGGCATCCAACCAAGGGCTCTTTCTCAAAGTCGACACCTTTTGCCTTGTAAAACTTGTCCAGGTCCTCAAAAAACAAATTTCTTTCCCCATTGTCGGCTTCAGGCGTAGGTTCTACGGGCAGGTCCAAACGAGGGGTTTTCGACCTTTCTATTGCAGCCGAACACGTGGTCGTCGTGACATTTGTTGCCTTGGCCTGCGTCTGGGGGTGAGACGCGAAAGTTTCCTCGACTTCCTTGGGCATCTCCTGCTCCGCCAGTTTTTCAAGACGTTTCATTCCATACGGTTTCAAAGTTTTCACGAATCTGGCTCTCCACGACTGCCACGAGTGTCGAGGGTTCTATGCGAGGTCAGTGGCACCGCCTCAGTCAGTTTGATCGTGTTTCCAAAAACGGCTTACGCATTGCTCGAGTTTAATATAAATGACATTGCCCTGTACTGGGTCTGTGCTCGAAAGTATCCAGCGGGCCAGAAAGATGTCATCGTAGAGTGTAAATGGCGTTCTTTTGGAGGTGGACCCGGCCCTCTGCGAGCTTGGTGTGCCGCATTGCTGATCACCAATGAGGTAACAATCGGGTTCTTTGAGAAGACCTTCTTTCACAGAGTCCTCTATAAATCGATACGAGTGCATCCCGGGCTGGCCATTGTTTTTGAAGTCGTCTCCTATGAGATAATTCGAATTCTTTTCCAGAGGCACGATGGAGCCGCCGTTGCTCTTCTCGTAGTCGTAGTCAGTCTAGGTGCGCAAGCGGCCAAAGGACTTGAGTGAGTTGAAACCTTTATTTTCTCGAGAATCCAATCTCGCAGGGGGACCCGATGGGCAACCCAGAACCGGAGGCCTTCGAAGATGGTGTTGCCCTGGGGGTGGCGGGCGCTGTTACTGGTGGAGGGCTCCGTCATCATGACATGGCTAGGCTGAAAAAACGGCTGATGGACATGCAGATGGAGGCGCGATCATGGAGTCACGGTGCTCTTGATCATCGTTGCGGAATCCTAGTGGCGTACTCGACCGGTGACAACTGATTGATTGATTGATATATTTTACGTCGTGCAGCGCGTGACTAAGCACGCGCGCCATCCCAAAAGAGCAAACGACGCGGGGGCACGCGCTAACCGCGTCCCCCAACTCGACCGGCTTTTACACCGCGCAGCTTGAAAACAGAAGGGCATGACGAAGCGCGACGACCCCGTCGAAGCGCCCGCACAAGTAGTTTTGCGGCAGCGAGCGAAGCCCCTGCCGCGAACATTCTGGAATGGGGCGCCTTTAGTAGGCTCCTCCGCCGCCCCCAGACCGGTGACAACAATAGTCACCCAATGCGCCATGTGGATCGATGAATCACGTGGCTGGAGCCTCCTTCAAGTGGGCGAATAAGGTTAGTACGAAAGTGCTGAGCCTCATCCGCCAAGCCAGCCGAAGACGCGCACCACACGGCCCGGCCATCATGTCCATCTGTGCCGCGCAGCTCTCCAAAGCCTCGATTGATAACTAGATGCGCCCTCCTTGGGCGACCTGTGAAAGAGAGATCCCTGCTTCGAGCCCCAAGGCCCGCACAACGAGACGGTACCGTCGGCTTCCTCAGCGCTCTTCAGCCCGGCGTCATGACGCCGTTCCACTGGGTTGTCGTTTTCGTATCAAGCCTCTCGTTTATGGTGTTTGTGACCTTCTTCGGCAGACTACCCGCGCTTCGGTATGGAAAAATAACCCCTCCCCCCACCCCCAAAAGTCGTGGCACGGCTAGGCCGCCCTGGCATCGCATCTGACTCTCGTGTCTCGTCGCTAGCCGCACTCCTGTAGCCGGCCTGCACAAGCTGATATGGATCCGCTTGCCCGCGACTCTGTTTGCCCTGGACAAGCAGCTCACTGCGGGCAGGCTGTCGCGGTCGCTGCGGCGGATTGGCAACTTTATGATGCATGATCGGCATCCCACCGTCGTGGTTCGAGGCCCCTCCTCTCTTTCCTCCCCCTTTCTTACCCATGCTCGATACAGGTCCTCTTCCTCGCCATCCTCGTCTGCGCAGAGTACCTCTTTCTGCCAGACGCTTGGCCTTTAATGAGCTGGCTCAGCAGACTGCCCGCCATCGCTGCCGTCGCTTTGCCCTATCTTTTCCTGTTCCTCGCCTGCTCCGCCGACCCGGGCTACATCACACCCGACAACCATGCCTACCATATGTCGCTTTACCCCTACGACTATACCTTATTCCACCCTGGAAACGAGTGCCGCACCTGTCGCCTCCTAAAGCCCGCGCGCTCTAAGCATTGTAGCATCTGCAAGCACTGCATTGCTCGCGCCGACCACCACTGCATTTTCATCAATTCCTGCGTCGGCTACGGCAATCACCATTGGTTCCTCTTGCTTCTTTTCTTTACCGCTGTTTTGACTACCTACGGTGGCTTGCTTGGCCTGTCGCTCATGTCGTCCCTGATTCAGGCCCACCATTCGGATTGGGCACTTTGGAAGCCCCGGGACATGCCATTCCATACATACACGGCTATATGGACCATGGGCATTCAACAAAATGTACGAATTGGCGCGACAACCCTCCTGGCTATCCTCACAAGTCCACTAGTCTGGGGCCTTCTAATCTATAGTCTCTACCTAGTCTGGGCCGGCACCACCACGAGCGAATCTTTCAAGTGGTCCACTCTAAAGGATGATATGGGGGAAGGCTGTGCTTTCCGGCGCGCCCTCTCATCCGCCAAGCCACCCAGCTCACAGACAGAGCCCCTGTGCCGGAGATGGCCCGTCGAACCCATACACACTCTCGTTAGCACCTCCAACGGACAGGCTCCATCAGGTAATGCGCGCCTGCCAGGAGAAGGCGAGTGGGAGCGCGTCTGGAGATTGGAACAGGTAGAGAACCTGTACGATGTGGGCTTTTGGGATAATCTGGCCGACTCGTTCCTGGCAGATTATTCTTTTGACGTGAGACAGGATCGTCTACCAAACCATGCAAAACGCCAAAATTAGAACGGCGAGGTCTGCTAGCACCTAACCTTTGGATCACGAATCATCTCATACAGGACCCCAGACAGTGGTTCACGTATGGGGAGATGCTTCATGAGCGGCGCTTGATTCTCTTGCGATATCTTGGCGTTGATTACGCTTCTCACATGCTTATCATATCTATGTGTTGTGTGTTACAAGAAAAGATCCACGAGGGCTTGATGAAGCAGGGCGCTCTCGATGCTTCTCGTACTTTTTTTGGCCACTACAACATCGCCCTGCAGGATGCCTTGAGCAGATTCAAATGAGACCCTCGCGTTGAATGGCGACGGTGGTGTCATAGGATGGTGCCAAATCTGTAAGCGAGAGGAAATAAGAATCAGCATCTACCGCCGTCGGATGGCGGATGCATCGAGCGCTTACCCAAACGTCTGCTTGATGCTCTTGACATAATATTCGAGCCAGTTGCGCTTCGTGACCTCTTCCTGGCCAACGGGGACGCCTTCCCAGGTGACACGCATGACGGTGACGTGGTCTACATCGTTTTGATCAAACTCGATCTGGATCTTGGAATAGTGGTTGGCTGGCCACTGGCTCAAGCGCCAGCTCTGCACCACTTTTGTCGGTGGCTGCAGTTCTAGGTATTCGCCGCCCACATTGCCTCCGAAGAGTTCGAACTTGCCGCCCTTTTTGGCGCCTTCAAAGACCTTGGGCGGCGAGCGAGTGAAGGCTGCCAAGCGTTGAGGATCGACGAAGGTTTGATACATTTCCTCGGCAGTCGTACGAAACTCCTCGTTGTCGGTCACGGTGGTCGTATTGACGATTCCGGTCGTGCTGGTGGGCGCGCTGGTGGGATCGGTAGGCTTAGAAGAGGATGCTCCGGTATGGAGCTTGGGCGTGGAAAAACCGCTGGATGGGTTGGATCCGGGAGCATGCTGTATGTCCTTGCCGTGCTCGGCAATGAGAGCCGGAGCGAGTTTCTGGAATTCTTTGCGCAGTAGAGGAACCAGCTTCGACCGCACGAGATCCTTGACGGGTTGTTTCTCTTTAGACTCGGAAAAGATGTCAATGTCAAACTGGAGACAAGTCCGTCAGTCACCACCAATTAGCCAGATGACAGAAGAACGAGATTCATCGGTGCAGAGAGGCACAAATGCATGTACTTGAGTTGGTCGCGGCTCGGCTCTGGGAGCTGCAGACATACCACGTACTCATCTTCGTCGGTATCATGGGCGATTTCAGGAATTGTGATGGTGCCCGACAATTCATGAACATCCGGGGCGGAACCTTTAACGGTCAGCGGCCGAACCCGTCACGGCTTGGTGAGCCGGGCGACTCTTACCGGTGTACTCCAGGACTAGCTTGACGTCGAAGATGGTGATGACTTTGCCTTTGCGCTGGCTGACGTCAACATCGCCATCCATGCTCTGTACTCTGCTGATTTTGGCCGTGATATCCCCATCCTGGACATCGAGCGTGACCAGCCCGTGCTCGAACCACTCCCTGGCCCAGATGGCCACATTTTTGTTGACCCAGTGCCAATTGTTAGGATTGTGTAGTACCATTGTCACAATGCAGGACTTGACGACCTGGGGGACGAGAGGGATAAAGGCCCTGTCGGGATAGTTTGATGAGCTCGCGCATGGTCGAAGGCGGTGGATAAGGATGGGAACGGTTGAGGGGGCAATTTGCAAGGTCAGAGGCGGTCTTCGACTACAGCAGTTTGGTCATCAAGGAAGAGAGTACAGATCACTCTATGACTGGTGCCAGCTGATGTCTCATCATGAAGAAGCAGCTTTGCTGCAGCATAGAGCAGGCGGTGGGAGGCGTCGGGGAAATAGAAGTGTACTCACGGAGGAGTGTTGGCTGGCAGCTCAAGATGTGAGTGACGGCAAGAGGAGGATCGGGCGGGCAATAGGCGACAGGCGGGACGACGAGCGGCGCTAAGGAAGAGAAAATTATACAGCGGCCGGCGGACTCGTACGGGGGGTCATGGGGGGAGATTCGGGAGATGTTATGTGATGAATGCTGAAGGGTTCAGAATGCTCTAGAATTTCAGCAGAAGCCTCGTGCTCTCCACCGAGCCAAGTAGCAAAAAGCGGGGCTAGCGAGCAGCTGTCATTGGCCCTGTTAACTGGCCGTGGGCCCATCGGTAGAAGTCTCAGCCTCGCCGGAGTGACAGGCGAGACAGGCGAGAGCTGGTTGGCTGGGCAGTTGGCATCGCACAGGGCGGACGAGCGTCTGCGCCTATGGACAACGTGTTTTGGTGGACGGTCGAGCAAGTCACAAAGGGCTGGCGGACCGTTCGTCGGGGGAAGGGGGAGGGAAAGGGGGAAAGGGGAAGGGAAGTGGTTGGCAAGAGAGCGTCAAGGCTTATCGATGCCCAAGGCATCGCGAGCGCAACTGAGCACGACGGATTTGAAAAATCGCCAGCCTCTCTCCGGCCGACGTTTGGGGGCATGACGAGCGGCGGTTGAGGCAGGCGGGCGAGCTTGATATGCGGACAGAAGCGGTAGCTGACTCAGGCACGGGCTGAGTTTGAGGAGACCAATAGGCAGGCAAGCCTTGGGCCCGAGGCGGGTGCTATAAATAAACGTCTCCGACCTCGCATTGCAGCCATGCAAGCAGCAGCCGTGCTGCGACGCGAATGACCACCAGCCAGCAAGAGGAACATGGACAAGGCAGGGAGAGAGGGGGGG
>KB853189.1:9388-20922 GCA_000372705.1 Cerataphis brasiliensis yeast-like symbiont
GCTTTTCCCAAGAGGTCTGGCTTCTTTCTTTCCAAGGGGGCGTAACACAACGGGCGAACAGGCCCGGTAGGGTGCGAAGCGTTCCTGTTGGCTAGGGCGGGCGAGCAGAGAGCCGGGCAGGCTCCTGGCATGGCGAGTCTTGGACGCATGGCCCGTCGAGCAATCGTGCTGGCTAGCAAGAGCCACTTCTTGCCAATTCAGAACCTGGCAGGGCCAAGTCAGCGACCAGGCTAGCTCGGGTTCTGTGATCATCCTCATGTTGCGACCAGCTACCCGTAGCCCTCGGGCAACAGGCTGGCCGTGTCGCAGGCAACGAAAGGGCTGTTACTTGCTCGCACCGCCGCCGGGAACCTGGATAAAGATGCTCCTCGCGCAGCAAGCGAAAAGGGCATGGCGGTCGATGGACCTACCGGCATGCTTTCTCGCAGCGTGAAGGCGATGTCGGACGAAGAGGGCGACGCGACGGGACAGGGCGCGATACCGTGTCGACTGCGCAGTGCGCATTGCATAACGGATTTTTTTCTAATCGCATAGGCAGAAAAACCCATGCATTCCAGCGTCATTTGAAGATGAGTCTTTTTTTATTTATTTTTTTCATTTTGGACCGGGTTCGGGTGATGGTTGATTGTTCCGTTAAACTACGAGGAGCCATGACAGCTTTCTGGGCCTTCTGGTCGACCAACATATCAAGCGCCTACCATGCTTATAGCGCGGATGCTGATGGGTGGTAGTGTTTCTGGACACCTCGAAGGCTGTACTCGTTATCAAAGGCACCCACTTTCCCAGCCAGCTTCTTCCACCCCAACGCGGGGAAGCAACCCCCCCCCTTGCACCTGCAGAGAGCTTCATTGGCAGGCAGGTTGTGCTTCCCATGTTTCGGATTCTCTGGGGCACATCGGTTCGCCGCCGGTCTGCGGTATGGAGCTTGTTGCGTCGATATGCAGATACTGCGCCGCTACAAGGAGCTCATCACTCTTCCTCTCCTGATCCACCTCCTCTCACCCTCCTCTCGACCACGCCTTTCCCTCCATCAGATCTTCGACCTCGCAAGACGCACCTCGATAATATTAGCGTGCGGCGCATGTCTCCCTCGGCTCCTTATTTCCCGGGCGACGACCGCCAGCGTGTGGAGAAGGCGACTTCGAGGCCCCTTCAAGCACCCCTGGCCTCTTCTCCAAATCGCCTCTCCCCACCCCTCCTTTCTCCCATGCTTCCTTGGCAGATAGATCTCTCAAGCCTTCCAGCTTCCCTCTCCCTCACCCGCAAACCCTACCTCAGATGTGTCTATTCCAGGTAGCTTTGAGGCTGGGCTGCATCAAGCCTTCCACGCCACCGCTGAGTCCCAACTTGCCAGTTGCGGGATGCTGATGCACTGATGCATTGTGCAAACATACTTATGGCTGGATGGTCACCTTCAGGCCGAGCGTCCGTCCAGCGGTATGGCGCGCAGAGGGCGATGGGCATATTTTGCATACGCCAATCTTGGACGTGTCTCACATCCCCTCTGGCCGCCGTCGACCTTGGGCTCCGTATGTGCGAAATGAAGCAGGCCGCAACTCCGGCATGCAATGTCGGTACATGGCCTCTGACGCCGCATGCTTAGGCGCTTGCCAAAGCCGGTCTGCGCAGCTTCCCTCCCCCACCCTCAAGATTGCGTCGGCCGAGGGCCCGTGACATTCAAGCAACCCGCAAGAGATGCATCCAGAGGCGAAGCCTGACGCAGAAACATCTGCAGATATATGTGCGATTACTCTCGCTGTACATACCCGCATAAAATCATCCACGCTACCCTGGCTCTTGAATCTTGTGGCGGGATTGCCTGCACAGGACTCCCAGACTTGATACCGCATTGTCGATCAACTGGGCTTGTATGCGAAGCTCGATTCTTGGTGTATTCACGAGATGCACTCTCTGCCTCCCCCCTTTCCCTCCCCGGCGGGGTGCTCCTTCACGACAGCCCCGAGGGAGGAGATTAGGGTGGGGACGGTGTGGCTCTGCGGCTTCGCTCCGCCTCGCTCCTCGACCTTTCGCTCGTGGCCGGCCACAGCCACCAACTTGCACATCGCGTCGGCTTGTTTCTCACGCATCTATCTTTGCACTCGCAGAGCGTATCCGCGGGCCTCAACTCTTCAGATGCTTACCCTCGTCTGGATTCCAGCCACGAGCAGCACCATGCGTACTCACCTCGATGCTAAGAACCCTATCACCCCACATCCTGCCTAGGGAGAGGCGCAGCAACGAAGATGCCGGCCCGGAAACTGTACATTCGGAATGAACTCGGCTGCTCTCTTGGCCAGCGTCAATGGCACTGATTTTGTCCTCGTGCGCCGTCCAAACGCGAGCAGGCATCACTCTGCTCGCCCACCTGTCGCAGACGTACCTGTTCGCCAGCTTGTGCAGTGCCGGTCGTTGATAGATGAACTGGACCCCAAGCGAGCCTCGGGAGCCAAGTGGACCTGCCGCTGGTTAGTCGCCCCAAGACGGCTAGCGATGCGGTTAAAAGGTGTCTGGACTCCCAGAAGGGGTGCTTCCGAAGCGCCGTGGTCCACACGCCTTACATATTAGTTAGTGATCCAGTTTGCCTGTTGCCTAGCGCGACCCATGAGCGAGCCAAGCTCGATCGAGGCAGCTCGGTCCGTTGCTCGAGGTATCCGAAACTACCTGCGCATTGCTCGGTACCATGCGCAGATACTGCACGCAGGAAAGCGTGCGTCTGAGTATTCCAGCAGGGGCAGAAGGGGCTGGACAGGAGAGGAGACTGGCAGATCAGACAAGAAATGGGCGTAGCGCTCAAGTGCGAGTGCGTGCGTTCGTGTCTCCCTGCCCGCCCATCTCATGTCCAATCTCACGACGACTGAAACTCCGGCGCAGATCCGGGCATCCATGATTCGTACCCATCGACGCAGAACACCTTGTTTATCTACATGTGAATTCGCGCACCATTCGGGAAACGAACACAACCTCGCCGCGCGGGACGAGACTCCGCCTGCCGTGCTGGCCGATACCTCATGCGCGACATCTCGTCTTGTCGGCGGTCCACATGCCTGCCCACAGCAACAACGCAGATCCCCCTTTTAGAGGTGAGGGAGACCGGGCTGGTGGCATTGGATCCTGGATCCTGTGACTGCTGGTGCCCTTAGGCGTTGCCGGCACCAGCCCCAAAAATCGACAGGTCTAGCAGCGCACGCCTCACTGCTGCCAGTCACGCAGAGCAAGGGGCAAGAAACAGGACGGCGATTGATCTCCATGCACAAGCCAGGTCCAGCCCATGTACCTTGGCGGGCGCCTTTCGAATACTGTGTCGACCCTGCTCGCTTTTCGTGGATCGCTGGGCAGTCTATCACCGCAGCCGGGGTGCCACCCCTGCCAGGAAGGCCTGCCTCGCATGCAGCCAGGATGCACACACCACTTGAAAATGTCGCGAACTACGCTTATTGTGGGCATGAGAATTGCGTCCAGCATGGATCCACCAATGCTCGTCGGAAGTTCCTCAGAAAGTCGCCACTATGCCGCTCTCGTTATGTCTAGACAGGGCGGGTACTGCATTCATCGAGGAGGCTAACGTCCCAGTTGGCCGCCGTGAAAACCGTTGCCGAGAGACGCTCGCCCGCTCGCCGCACAAACAGACAAACAAGCCGGCGGACAGAAGGAAACGCCGATGTCTATGGGTATCCCCGCTCCAAAGCAAGCAAACTGAACCCTATGGGTCGTCACGTTGTGGGCAACGGCGCTGCACACGAGGCGGAAGCCGCGAGGATGTGACTGAACAGCGACCATGCTCCAGCCACGCCAAAACGGTCCTCGAAATAGATGAATCAATATATGATATAATCATACGGATACATCTATTTCTCTCGCTTTTATCTCCTTTTCTTCTTTTCGCTCTTCTTCTCCTTCTCTCTCCCTTTCTCCTTCTCGCTCTCTCTCTTTAACGATGTACACACATATTTTTGTATATACATAACTATATAAATAGACATCTCAACTTATAACTTTCTAATTATATAGATAGATATATGTATGTATGTATGTACGTACGTACGCATGTACACACACGCGGGCGCGCACACGCAGCACAATGGTACATATATCTATAACTAACTGCCCGTCCCCGCTCAAACCAGCTTTCGTCGAACAGCACTGGAACAGAGGCCTTGCCTATTAAACGAATGCATCATACCTAGCCACGTCTCACTACGTTTTGTCGTGTCAAACTGGCGGGCGCAGAGCTCGCAAGGGGACTAACTGAGCTGAAAGGATCAGGGAAGGCAAAGGTTCAATATTGATTTGACCTGGGTGGCTTCCCTAGTTTACCACGCAACTGGCTGCATTTGACCGTCACATCATCTCTCGCTGCTGACCTGACAGTCTCACCCACACGTCAACGTACTCTCGGATATTGCTTTTCTCATGGTTCTGACAGGGTTTTACTCTCCAGTACCGGCGCGAGCACGCGCTATGAGAAGATAGCTTTCGCAGTGGCGCTTGGGCATCATCTTGCTCCCGTTTTCCACCCCAGGCACGCCCCCTTCCCTACCAGTTCCTCCCTTTTGCCGAGGTCAGTCAGTTTCCAGGCCGTCGGTCACTCAATATCGGGGGTGAGGAAGGCTCCGGAAGGGGCGTAATCCACGGTACCAGGCACACCTGCACCCTTGCCGCGGCTCGGCCCTAGCAAGGTGCCATCAACCTTTGGTCCAAAAGCCTTCATCATCCGCCAGGCTGTCACCATTTGACGCTTAAGTTCAGCCAGGCACTCTTTTACAAAATCGCTAGATACATGCTGCGAGGCGCCCTACCTTCACCTATCATTGCAAAAACGACCAGTCACTTTTCGATTGATGCTCCCCACAGCTTCGACTCAGCACGGTTTTCAAACGACAGCCCGAGAAGCTGTGGAACCTGAACTCAGAAGCATCACCCTTATCCATTCCCCTCTGCTTCCCTCTGTTCAAGTTGCGAGGCGAGCCTGCAAAGAGCTTCGGTCCACTCGAGTCATCGAAGCGCAGACATACTCCGCTCTAGGTCGTCAAACAAACAGCCCCCCCGAGGACGTCGCCTGGGAGTCGCCACACGCGCACGCCATCCGCCTGGCCGGCTCTCTGGTCAGTGGTGGGCATTTCGGCCACGACGTGCAGCGTGTGCTTGTCCCGAACCCTGATCAAGGCGGTTGCCGGCCATAACTCCACTCTGTTTCAGCTGGATGCCCCTTCTGCAATCCGCAGGTCCTCTCGTCTAGGCCGCAGGGAGGCTTTCGAGTCCGTCCCATCTCCTCGACCATACCTGCTCCCACCTGCCGAAGCGAGGTTACGACATCGTTCGCCTGGCGCCTCTTACAGCAGCTTGACGCCTGTCGTCTACGTTCTGCCACCTAGACGTCGGATCCGGCTCGGACTGTAAGATGACAATCTTATTATTCATGCTGAATCTTTAATTGAGCGATCACACGACATCTTACCACACTTCATTGCAGGCCTTGCACTGTTGAACGCCCGGAACCAGCCGTTGTCAGCAGCGCCATAATTATTTCATGGCCGTCGTCCGAGCTCCCGTTCAGTCGAAAGCGGAACTCTGGGAGAACGGTGGCATCGACGTATCCTTCTACCTCTCGGACCCTCACGCCTTCAATATGCCCTATCAGTATATGACTCCGCCTACGAACCAAACTGGCATGGAGACGGCGCAACCGGCGTTCCACCCTGAATTGAAGTTACCGCCTCAAGATACGTCAAATCTTGAAGGCAAACGCAAGGACTCGGACGGGTCTCTGGACGACGAAAATTCCGGCGTAGCGTTGCGAAGGTCCTTGTCGACCCCGAACAAAGCGCACATGGCACACAGTGGCCAGGAGACGGCAGCTCAGACGGGACCAACGGGCGAAAAGAAGAGGAACAAACTCGGCTATCACCGAACTTCCATCGCCTGCAGTAAGTTGTCACTCTTTGCCTTGAAGAAACCGGGGCCAGCCTCAGGCTGACGCCGTTGCTTGTAGGCCACTGCCGCCGACGAAAAATCCGATGCATAGCGTCACCGGACGTACAGAATCGGTGCGTCAACTGCATCAGGCTGAAGAAGGAATGCAGCTTCTACCCCGTGGACCAACAGCCGGGCGTCGAATCGCGCTCGAAAGTCTCTGCACGGCAGGCTGCCGGATCCGGTATTGCCTCGGCAAGCTCGTCGCCGGCCGTTGTCACGGGAAGCCCGAGGGAGATGGCTTCACGTCATGTGGTGACCGGGATGGCACACGGAAGCAAAGCCCCGACCGGCCGCGATGATTTCTATCCCCCGGAGGTGAAAGGTACGACCCCAGGATGGCGGCCTAGGCGACCATCTAATGACGCTCGGTGAACAGTTCCGTCCAACGGTCTGGCACCCGGCCAGTATAGTTATGCCAACCAGCCACCGAACACTTGGGCGGCAGACATAAGCTCAAAGCCGGAGAACCTGAACATGGCCTGGCATTCGTACGGAGGCGAATCCCCGATCAGTACGCAGTTTTCACCGTACGTTCAGTCCGCAGCGTCGGCAACGTGGGCGTCTGGCAACTCAGAAGGCGAATCTCACGACGAAATGGCTTGGTCTGATTTTCAACCACCCGTACGTGCTATGTCGCTGGGCGGGGAGAGCAATGGGAGCCACCAGCAGCTTCAGTACCTGTCTGTGGGCCAGGGACAGCCTTTCGACCGTCGCCAATCGGCGCTCTCGGACGTCTACAATCCATCCTTTGGTGCGCCGGTGCCAAGCATGGCATCTGGGTCCGTGGCGGAAATGGAAAACGCAGGGCCGCTCGTGACGGTAAGTTTGCCGTCGAATGCGGAGCCATGGCAAGAGGCGCTCTTGTCGCAGAACCCCGGCCCATTCACCAAGCCGACGACCGCCTATGGGGACTGGCCGTACGAAAGGGCCGATAGTAGCCAGCCGATGTGGTTCGAAGAGCAGCGACCGTCTTCGACTGCTGCTCAAGCTTCGTCGGAGGCATACTACTCGGCCTAACGCGACGTGTCGGAAGCTCCAATCGAGTGGATGACTAGCCACAGAGTGGCGGCAGCCTTGAAGGGGCAGCTTCCTTACACGACGGCGTATCGCCGGCCGACTCGACCGCAGTGGCGGCTTTGCACGACCAGCCGCGTAAGCGTAAGCATGTTTTAGGATCCTGAACCATCATGCTACGACATGACACGGCGGGAAATACTCTTGACGCCATCAATCGTCATCTGAAATAGAAAGGACGTCGTTGGGTAACATTTAATCATGTACGCCCCAAGGCGATAATCAGAGGCACTTTTGGCATGAGCAAAAATGTGCGATTTCTGGTCACAGCGTTGAGCATTCGCGATTCACGCACACTCCCCAGGATGCCGATGGCCTGGTGAGGAGACTTGGACGAGAGGCGTCGCGCTCAAGGTTGGCAGAAAGGAGTTGAGTGTTGACGCCAACGCCAAGTCCACCACCAATGCATCCCTTGTCGTCGTCGCCTCCGGAAAGGCGGTTGCGAAAGGCATGACGTCGCTCTCATGGGACCGGGGCGGAGAACGAAGTCCGATGGTGGAGCCCAACGGTTCTGTGCTGCCGGATGGACCTGGGGATGCGCAGGGCGCCACTACGATTCTCATACACAAGGCCTCCGTATAAGGAACGTTTCGAGTTGAAACTCAACGTCTAGCAAACAGTTAATTGTCTCCAAAATATGCTGGCGAAGTAATGATACTTCGTGCAGCACTATGAGATGTCAATCGGCAAGAGCATACATGAATGATGTGCTATGCCAGAGGAGCGGGAGGCGACCGAAGCAAAAGCCATGCATGCTTGCGAGGTGACTGGTGCGCAGGCCGCGCTTTTGTAATGGGCACGCATAGAACAAGCACACTTTTTATATACAACAAGGCGCTTTTTTGGCCAGCGCGCCCTGCCCACCAGTGACCGCGGCAAGGGAACATTGGCCCGATTTGGCACCTCTATTTTTCGTTGGTCGCCAAGTTGATCCCGACGTTGCCTTTCAGAAATGCATGGGCGGAGACGACATGTCAAAGCAGGAGAGACAAGGGGGAAAAGGGGTTTCGAGGCGGAATACAGCCTCGGTGCAGCACGAGCCGTCGCATGCTACGTGACCAAGCGCCACGTCAGAATCAAGAGGATGGCATAGGCGCATAGGCTCAGCATGGTGAGTAGGACGCCAGTATCTCCACTTGTTTTGAACTTGCGCCGGACGACGCCATCGGCGGCAGCGGTCGTAAAGAACTGGCGGTTTCCCTGATAACGGCGGTGGATGGCGACCAGCAGGACGGCTGCGCCATAGGCAGCGAAGAGGGCACCGATTGGGTAGAACTCCTGGGTAAAGATCCTGAGGACGACGAGAGCAAAGGAGAACTGGCCCAGAGCAGTGCGCACGTAAGCACCCTCGTAGGTGCGCTGAGCGGCGCGGATCTCGTTGAGCCTGGCGAGAGTCAGTCGGTCAGAGGACGAGAAAGAGGGGATGCTGGAGGAGCGTGAGGCGAGGCCAGGAATACGGAACAAGGTCATAAGGGAAAAGGCGTGACCCTACTCGTCGGCGGTGAGGATGACGGAGCGAGCGCGATGAAGCCGCAAGTGCAGGTGCTCCTCGGGATGGGGCTGGTTGTGGACGCGGACAGAAGAGACGCTTCGTCAGCCAAGGCAGTCCAGCGTACGGAGCACGAGCTCAGAGGGAGAGGAACATGTAGGGCAAGGCTGACCTGGAACATTACGAGGACGGGACGCGAGGCCGGCGCGATGATGAGAGGCGACAGCGATGCCAACCCGCGTTTTGTCCATCAACCGTCGAGGCCGCGGCCCTGACGAACTTCTGGGGAGGGGGCGGCCTCCCCTCCCGCAGACGAGGCAGGGAATTTACACGGTATGACTAAGGCAGGCCGAAAAAGAGGATCTGGGTGATCTGGGGATTTAGTTGCGTTGATGTGTATCCATCCAGCTCCGCAGACCTCGGGCCGCTTAAAGCCTATTGGCAGGTTCCGCTTAAGCTTAGTCCGTCAGTCTGCTGCTTCTTGAATCGTGGCCCTTCTTGCCTCCTCAGGTTAGCATGTGGGGCAGCGGGCTCTGTGAGGGTGGAGGCAGGACGGGCCGGGGCAGGTGAGGCCAATCTCCATCGTCGCGGCGCGGTTTGCGAGAGAAGAGCTGGCTGCGAGCCTGACGTTTCGAGGGAAAAGGCTAAATTCCGATAACCAGCGACCTCGGCCTAGAGGACGGAACCTTGTCGTCCGGTATTTGAGATGTCAAGCCCCCGACGCGCTGTTTCACGTCCACTCGCGCAGGCGGACGGCGGGGCAGCGCACAAAGCGGGCTCAAGGTCGCTGGTGGGCATCTCTTCGCGGGCCTTGCGGAGTCGAACGCGACATCGCTTCTGGCAGAGCCGGAGGCCGGGGCCAGGGGGTAGAGACGACGGAGACCACCGACGAGCATGGATGAGGCCTTCCGTCCGCCCGAGCCATGAGCTTGGCGAGACGTTGGATCGTCGTTACGGGGTAAAAATATTCCTTGGTCCACCCTCGTCTTTTGGCGGCCGTCGCCGAAGCCACCATCGGCCGCGGCTATTGCTCTCGACTGAACAGCGCTGCTGAGGGACTTTCAGGCCATGATCCCGGGCCCAGGGACAGCCTCCGGTTCCAAAGGCCAAGCTGGCCGAGGCCGCCGCCGCCGTCGGCCACACGACACTCCATCCGTCAGTCCAAGGCAAGCCGCCCTGCCCTCCCTTTCAGGCGCAGGACCGCCTCAGGCCACGCGGGTTCTGCGCACATTGGCTAGGGCGCCATAGCACGGGCCGCTGGTTCGCGACTGTCAGCCAGTCCAGGGATCCGTATTCGTGTCCCGTGCTATGGATGTAACTATCCGTCAGCTAGCTGCTTTACATTGACATGGGAGCCAACCCACGCAAAGCAGAAGCGCGACCGTAAGAACTTCAGTCGAGAATTCAAGCAGGCGGACCGCTGCTCCACATCATGGCGTTTTCCATGCGGTGTTGGTCGGCCAGGCCACGCGCATCAAGTGCCAGACTTATCAATGTCTGGCGTAATCCAGACACCGCGCGGACAAGGCAAAAGGCTACCGTTACGAGCGCATCTTTGCATCTGTCGGCGAGTCGTTTTGCACTCTTCATCGTGGCAGGAAGGGCGAGCAAGGGTCTGCCTCACTCCCGGGACGGACGCATGCGGGAAGACAAAGCGCCTCGCCCCGGCATTAGTTCTACCGAGGCCATTGATGCCCGGTGGCAGTAGGGAGACACGGCCAGCCCACTCAGCTACCCCTTTTGATATCGCCGCCTGCTACCCCAGTGAGATCGACCCGGGTGCTGCCTAAAGGAGGTGGTCGTCGACGGACTGATCGGGCAATCGCACATTTGTATCAACTCAATCCGTCGAGCGGAGACAGGGCTAGCACGTTTTGTCGTGCGAGGCTGCGGGCCGGTCACAGCCGCCCCATGCTTGTCGACTGCGAAATGCGTGATCCGTGGGCGCCATGGGCTCCCGCAATCCGGCGAGAGGAAAGAAGAGGGAGGGAAGGAAGCAAAGCGCACGTGGTAAGAGGCCGGCAAAGTATACCCTAATACGTGCTGTGGCCTTGACCTGGCCGCGAGATCGCCTTGTGCATCTCGGGAAGCGGGTGGGTGGGCTGCTGAAAGCAGTGGGCGTTGCTGCCACAGAGTGTCCAGTGGCCCACCACCACCAGCAACTGCCGGAGGCCCCAGCGGTGTCATCCCCTGTGCTCTGTGCCTGAAGTGTGGGATGAGGATCAAACATTCCTGGAACCATGGAGGTGGGCGATGATCGCCCTGACGGGCAACGCAGCTGAACTTCCAACAGCGGTCGTCGTCGCAGATTTCGGGAGGCTCGACAGGGCCAAGGACCAGATGGCCGATAGTGCACAGGCCAGACGATCCGAGTTGTCCGTGAGTCGTGCGTCTTTGACGTTGGCGCTGCCATCGTCGTTGTTTCCTCGTCTATCGAGAAATGACTCGCTGCCTTCTGGGTCATTGACGGCCACGGCGGACGTGACTGAAGGCGCCATCACCCATCACCTTGGGCGGCGACTGCGGCTCACCTGAGAGGGAGACAGAGGGGAGAGAGAAAAGGAAAGAGAGAAGGGGTGGGGAGAGAGAAAAGGGTGACTGCGGGATACCATGGCCTGCTGGGAGGCGACAGGGCTGGTCGAGGCAAAGCAGGCCGGCCGGCCCCGGCAGACGAGCAAGGCTGGCTGAATAAACGAGGAGGCTGTTGTCATGACCCGACACTCCCGTGTTCGAATAAGGCATAACACCCGGACTACCTAAAATACCGGGGCCGCAGTGGTTGAGGCTGATGATAGGCGCCCCGCCCGATCTCTGACCTCCGGCCTCCTCGGCCAACCCAAGTTTCTTTCTTGCTTCTTCGTCAGCTCTATGCGCTCGTCTCTGCCGCCCTTGCTCCTTTCTTTTTTATCGATCTGCTCCTCAAACTCTTCTATCCAAAAGCCTCTGTGCTCACCTGCCCAGTCATTCTCTCTCTCTCTCTCTCTCTCTCTCTCTCCCT
>KB853193.1:23249-39493 GCA_000372705.1 Cerataphis brasiliensis yeast-like symbiont
GCGCGTGTGTGACAAGTGCCGTCTGCTGGGTGGTGTGCGCGCCTGACGGGCCTTGGTCCGTCTCTGCAAACGGTCGGGTCGGCGCGCGCGCGTCGGCTGGCGAGAGAGGCGCCGCGTCGGGAAGCAGGTGTGCGTCGGCCGTCAAGGGCACCGATGTGCACGACGCGTGTTGCCTACCGTGGGGACGCCATCTAGCCCGCCTCCCTCACCTCCCGGGCCACCGCGTTGCACAGCACCACCTTGATGCCGGCCCCCGTCAAGACGTGGATCCAGAGTCTCTGCGCATCGCTCAGCCGATCGTTGGCGCTCTTGACCTCGGCAAACATGACCGAGCCGCGTCCCTCGGCCGCGTCGGCCGCCCGCCACAGCACGAGGTCGGGCACGCCTCCGCCCCGAGGCCGGTACTCTTGAGCCATGACCGTGCAGATGGCCGCCAGGGCGCTGCCCTCGAAGCACCGCACCAGCTCGGCCAGGTCCTCCACCTCAAAGTCCCAGTTGAGCCCGACGACGCTGGTCCGCCGCTCGTGCTCCCGCTCCCACACTCGGCGCAGCAGCCGCTCGCTTTCCCCGTTGGTGATCTCGACCAGCCGCCGCTTGATCTCCGACGCTCGCGCCTGGAAGAAGGCGTCCGTGTGCAGGTCTAGCGGACACGTCTGATAGGCCGTCTGGAACACGTTGGGCATGTAGAGGAACAAGATGTCGTAGAAGAGGTAGGCAAACACCGTTCGCACCACACCTCCTTCTGCGTGGTATCCCTTCCACCCCTGCGCCCTAAAGTGGCTCAGGCACATCTCTTCCACGCTGCACTCGCCCCCCGAGTCCCATTCGTCCAGCCAGATGGTCCTGGTCGACCCGGTCCGGGCGCCCGCCTTGGCCAGTGTCGCTCGTTGGAGCTGGATTCCCTCAATCGTCATCTCCACCGCTTCCGCCAGGCGCACGTGCCCGAAGTCGTGCTGCAGCCGTCGCGGGATCCGCAGCTTCCTCTCCAGCTTGAGGAGCCGCTTCTGGAGGTCGAAATGGTGGATGAGATGGCAGTCCGGGTCCTGCAGGCCGGCCTCGCACGTCGCCGCCGCCCTCCGCTTCCAACGTCTCTTGCGTTGTTCCTCGTCGTGCGAGGCCGAATCTCCGTCCACCTTCACCATGTAGTGCTCTTCCAAGAGCGCCTTGCGCTGGTACCACGCGCCTTGTCGAGCCAAGTGGAAGAGCTTTTGCTCCAGCAGCTCGCTGAGCAGACCGTGTTCCTTTGCGTGCTGCTTCCGTCGTCCGAGAACCAAGAGGGCTTTGTGCATGATGCGCGTGTAAGCGTGCGCCGGATTGAATCGTCGTAGGTACGCGCCCTCGCCCGTGTCGTGGACGAGCCGCTCCTTGTCTCGCTCCTCGGCCACATGTCTCCGCCACCGCGGGTAAACCCTTTCGTGTATGTCCATGATCCTCTGAGCCTCGGCTTCCCCCAGGCTCCCGTTCGACTCCAATATTCCGTCCACCTCTGCCTCGAGCCGTATGGCGGCCTCAAACTCGACAAGGTGCCGTCGAGAAGCGAAAATGGTCGCCGTACGGCAAACTATGTACTTTGCAAAGTTCCTTCGGGCGCCTCTAGCCAGTATCATCGTCGTCAGCGACTTCTCCGTCCACTCCGTTGATCTGTAAAACACCAAGTGCACCCGCTCAAAGAGCTTCGACGTCGGCCGCGACAGCCGTGTGCATGGGCCTGTCATGCTGAATATCTTGTCCAAAAAGTGCTCTTCTCGACTCCACCCCTGTCTCCGCATCACGCGCTGGCCCTTGGGCCTGCAAGCCTCTAAATCTTCACTGGAACTCGAGCCGCCACCGTCACGCCCGCCGAGCCCGACGCCCATCAGCCCGGCCTGCCTTTGGCTCATTCGACAGAGGCCCTTGACCAGTTCGGCTTTGTTCCGCCCCTGAAAATTTCCCTCCTTGGCCAGTGTCTTGAGCTCCTCGAGACACAGGAGCGACGCCGCCTCTTCGATCGTTTTGACGTGGTCCCCTGAAGCATCTGCAAAGGTAAACGTCTCTCCGAGGCTGGGCTGTTCGACTCCGAGCTCAAAATCCTCGCTGTCTTCGTCCTCTGTCTCGCGTCGCGGAAGTGCTCGTGTTTCCTGTAGTAGTTTGATCGCTGTTTCTGTGTCCGAGACGTCCGCGTTGTAGTCCAGACGACTGCAGCGATGCCAAACCGCCGTCTTGCGTAGGAAAAGACGAACGTATCTGTCCCCTCATCAGCACGTGAATGCGCCTATGAACATTTTCACCGTACAAATATTGAGCCTCGTATTTCAAGTCGGCCCAATGTCGAAACACGTCCCTCTCCTTCTCATTAAACAGCTCTGACTCCTCCTTGAGCACCGTGTCCAACGCAAGGTTGAAGGCGTCAACATAGATTGAGCTTTGCCCTCTGGCCCACATCGAACGGGTCTTGTCAGCCCCTTTGTCATCACGAGGGCCGGCTTGCCAGCTCTTCATGAGCTCGTAATCTTCAATCGCCTTATGGTCAGTCTGCGTCGGAGGCAAAACATTTTCCACGTCCGTCGCTCGTCCGGTTTCTTGACCAGGTTTCTCTTCAATCACTTGTCTACCATCATCAGCGTATCTGTTCTGATTTTCATCATCGGACGATATGAACTCGGCACATGTAAAAGCCGAGTCTTCTGTATCGGCCATCTTCTGTCGCTTGACCGGTTTGGTTCCATTGTCATCCTCATCAGCGTGAGGCCGTCTTCTAAAAAACGCGTGCATATTAGGTCAAGTCTCTCAATTCGGTATGCCAGCGGTCCTTGACTGGCAACTCAGTTTCTTGTTGAGTCTGCATATCCGGTCCACGAGCAACGCGTGACGACTAATCAAACACGGAGTCAGCTGACTTCGCGACCCTTCAAGTCTTCCATAGGTAACTAGTTCCATCGCCGAGACTTAGCCAAAGTGTCCGCGCCACTTCCTACTGCTGCCATTCCCCGACCGACATCCAGTCGCATCGCATGTCAGCCGTCCAGATAATGGCAGATGATGCCTCCAAGGCGGGCATTCCAATGGACATCCCGCAAGCTCCTCTAGGGGGTATCGGCGCTTTGGGCAGTTCCGTCGCCCAACAACCGCCACCGACAGCGCCTTCGCATTCGCCACGAAAGGATACCGTCATGATTGATGCGCCCGTCGATCAGTTTGCGGTATGTCCTGCTCCCGTTTCAGCAAATTATCTGGGCTAGAATCCCCGTTGGCAGTTCTTCCAATCGCCTCACTCACACGTCTGGAGCAGTCGCCTGCGCCGGCCCGGACAGGTACGCCGGCCCAGGGCTCACGAGCCGCCTCGGCGCATCCAGATCCGACCTTGTCCATACCGTCAGAAGCAGTGCCGCATGGCGACCTAACGCGAAGATATTTGAACACAAAGGTCACCGGAGTCCTACTCGAGGGAATGAAGAAGTTGGCCAAAGACCAGTGGGTGCCGCACCAAGGAGCCTCACTAGGGAGCCTCACTCTCATCATACACTGACTTGTTCCAGGCCCAACGATCCTCTGCGGGTGCTGGGAGAGTTTTTGATTCAAAAATCCAGGGAAATCGAAAAGTGTAGCTAAAACTCGGCCGACATGACCGACAGGCTGGCCTTATCAACAAGCAAAATCACAGACTTGGAATATCCGATCTGGAGACTGCATGGTCGAGCATTCGTAGTCGTCGGCTTTTCATTCTCAGCTCTTCGACTATGGAAGAACCGACCTAGACCTGTCAAACAAGTATCAAGGCCTCTCTAAATGCAGGTTTTCCATCAATCTCCTTCTCCCAACTCCAGGACCCGGGGAAATCCCGCTCCACCATTCAGACCCAAGCAAGCCTGGAGGCTCTATTCTGTGCCTAATTATGCGACGATTGTGCTGGCGGTAGCCGACTCATACTTCCAGGTAGGAGGCAGCACGCCGACTGTCTTGTAGTAGCGAGCCAGACGGTGAATACGAGACTCGATCAAAATGAGGCGGAACTTGGAGTCTTTATCCTTGCGGTTGCGTTCGAGGTGCTTGCGGACGGCGACAGCCTGCATGATGGCGTCAGACAAATGGGTTGCAACAATGCTAGCCAGCTCACCTTCTTGATCAACATATACAAGTCCTCAGGAAGTTCAGGGGCGAGGCCTGTTTGTTTCACTCTGTCAGCCGTAACCGAACAGAGGCACTAAAGATTTTTCTCCAGTAGAATGCCTGCACGTCCAATGCAATCTTTCTTGTAATGTCCTCGTTCGCCTTAGGTCACCGTACCATTCGATTTGAGAATTCGCAGTATTTTGTTGCCTAGACCAGTGTCAGCTATCCCCTGGTCGTCTTTATTCCATCTTCGAATCGCATAGATCGCCTACCAGTCACAATCTTGACCTGTGCAATGCCATGAGAGTCTCGCAAGATAACGCCAATCTGCGACGGAGTGGCGCCCTTCCTAGCCAGCTTGCAGATCTGTTCAACCACCTGGTCGGGAGTGGTCTTCAACCAAGTAGGGGGAACGCGAGAATAAGGAATCGCGGAGGCGGAGATGCCTTTGCCTTTGCTGTGAAGTCTGCCCATTTTGACGGCGTTTCTGTCCTGCTATGCTGAAGAGACGTGTCGCTGAGTTGCACGTTCACGGGCACTTGTGTGGAGCAGGCGCAGTTTTTTCGCTTAGTTAGGGCATTGAAGGCGGCAAGCCGGCTGACCAGTCGCTTCCGATCACGTGAAAAGCCCTTGTACTGCCCTCTAAGCGCCTGTTTTGGGACCCAGGAAAGTTTCCTGGCTTCTCCGCCCTCACTCGTACTGCTTTCATCCCACCCTTCAAAAACGCCTCGTCCGCCTCAGCACATGATCTCCGACCTGATTGTCACCGGTCGACTCGTTTGCGCTATTGCTACTCACAAGCTTTGTACGGTGCGTTTCCCCCTTTGAAATCTTTTCGACAATAATTATCGTTTTTACGCGAGCTACGTGATGATAAATCACTATTCTTTTATTTCTGGTACCTCTTATGTTAGGGCCCTCGGCTCCATGAATTAAATGGACTTCTGATGCCTGCTCCTTATTCTTGATCCGCTGTCTTTCATCGTCAAAATTTGCATCACATGTTCAGCTAACTCGACTCAATAGATGATCTTCACGTCCTTGTCCGCTCATTGGAACCGTAAGTCTCCTGTCATCCGTAGCCAACAGATCGACTTGGTGTGTTCCCAAAACTTCGTGAGGATCAACCCGTCTGGAAGTTCAGATGTTCCGCTTCAACTCAATGCTTGACTTGTGTCCATGCCTACAAACTATTTCCCCGCTACCACAGTTGAGTGTCTTGCCGTATTGGCATCACGTGCCCGAGAGTTTAATCTGCTCCAATGACAAGTTCCGCTCTACCAGGCGCCAACGTCAAAATTTTCCTGTTCACTTGGTTAGACTTTCTATTCTGTACTTGATGTGATGCATACTCGCCTCCGGGAAATATGTCGTAACCACAGTTCTGTCTGCAAATTTTCGACCTGCCAAGGCCGTGAGCGCCTTATGAGCCGAGGCTGCGGAGTCGAACTTGACGAAAATCTTTCCCACGCCAGCAGACTGCCGACCGCCACCGGACGGGCGGGGGGCTTTTAGCTCGAGGACGCTGCCGTACTTGGCGCATTCCTCCCGTACGTCATCACAGATTTCTATCAGTCCAGTCATCAGTCCAAGTCTAAAAGTTGTGCATCTGTGACAGGCCAAAAAAGACGCAGGGGGCGAGAAAATTTTCGGCCTACCTTGATACTCTTCAATATCCATGAGTTCTTCGGGCGTGACCATATTGAGAAGCTGAATGACACGTCCTTTGTCTGTTTCGTTGGATAATTGTGATGCGAGACCACTGATAGCTGTGATGCCTACGTCAAAGTTGGCAACCTGGGTAGAGCCGGAACTCGCCTTGGTGACCCTAAGTTTCCGGCCGCCTACATCCATGCCATCCAGGGTAGTAAGTGCAGTTTCGTTTGCAGCTGTCGGCTCGAGATACTCAATAAAGGCAATGCCCTGTCACATAGGACGAGTCGTTAATAAAAATGCCGCATAAAGTGTTCAGTAATGCCGAGGCGTACGTACCCGCGATTCCTCAGTTGACCGATCCTTGACCAAGACAAAAGCTTTGAGCTTCCCGAACGAAGCCAGAAGCTCGAGGACTTGATCTTCGCTGAGAAATGGAGGAATGTTGCTAATGCAAAGCTTATGCAAGGTGTCGGGAACATGGCTTGAAATGATCGACGGGTCGTAGATCAGTTCCTCCGGAATGGCTGGCATGACGTAGTCTTTGGGACGACGAATAGTCAAGCGAGACGCTTCGGAAGCGGACGAACCATTGACAGTACCGTTGTCGTCCATAGTGATGCCATCCAAGGCAAGTCCAACGGTGGCTTCCATGGCGTGCTTGAATTCTAGAACTGCGAATGATCGATCATTTGAGAACTGGCAGAGGATGCAGGGGTCAGTGGATTCGATAACGTTCAAACCGTTGAGCTGCAAATTGAAAAATGACATGAGGTTCTCCTCGCTAGTCTCGGATGGTACGTTGTAGACGATGAGCCTCTTGGACTGGCGAGAGTTGCTGGCCTTGAGAGCCGAACTCGTCACTTGTCCAGCGGGGTGATTCATGAAGGCTTGCAGCTTGGTTGGGTCCATGGCCTGTTGTCGAGGAGCGCCGGGAAGAGGAAACATGCCCGAAAGCTTGGCTTGTTCAGAAGTGACTAGTTCGTAGCCCGGTGGTTTGATATTCCACTGAGTCAATCGTCTTTTACGTTCCAGGACGGGCACGACATCAGTCAAGTCCGGAGTAGGCTCGCGTTGGACGACGGGAGTCGGGCTTCGCCGCGCCTCATGCCTTGGAAAGCCGCTGTCATCCCTGCGGTCCCTTGCACCGCGTCGGCGATCTTCAAACGGCTCGCGCTCCCGTCTGGCTGGTCTCTCCTCGTCTTCACGGCGTACGTCTCTGCGAGGCAAGGCACCGCGATCGCGGTCCCACTCGCGTTCTCCCCGACGGTCACGACCAGAATATCGGTCCTCGCGTTCACGGTCGCGGTGGCTCCGACTCGAAGAATAGGCGTCAAACTCCGGATCTGGACGACGAGGAGCCCGAAGTTCAGGGGATCTCGAACGACGGCGTTCGCGATTTCGCTCGCGATCACGATCGCGACCACGATCACGATCACGTTCCCGCTCTCGCTCTCGCTCCCGCTCGCGATTCTGGTCGCGGGGGTAGTCGCGGTTGTGATCGCGGTTGTGGTCGCGGTTGTGGTCGCGGTTGTGGTCGCGCTCTCGCTCGCGCTCTCGATCACGGTGGCGATCGCGACGCTCGTCACGATCCACTCTGGCGGGCTGCTCATTCTGTGAGAAAAGGGCAAATCAATGACGAGCAGAAATCATGAGGCCACCAACAGGATACTCTCGGACTCGACGTCCATCTAATTATTGAGTAATGCTGGTCAGTCGCGGTGCACATCTCTAAAAGAGGTACAGAGGAAAGCGTCGGCACCAACCTCGAGACGAGTAGTTATCACCGTTCATGGCTGACGACGTCGTGCCAAGATGCCAGGTGATCAGTAGGCCGCCTTGTGTTGATGCAAGAGGACGCGAGGCGGGGCAAAAAGAATGTCGGAGCGAGGCGAGGAAGCTACAGTTGCCGTCGTCTCTGTCTTCGAACTTTTGCAGACCAAAGCGACGCTTGATCTTTTTCCAAGCGTAGTTACGAAGTACCAAAGCCTGCCAAGGTGACAGGCGCAGGTATCCAGTCAACACGCTAATCCGTTTTGGATATCTTATGTAATCGATTTTTTTCCCCGTATCGACAAGCTGCCCTGCTGCGTGTGGATGATCGAGGATGAAGTTTCGGATGATAATCACTTGTGACAAAGGAAATGGCCAAGCAAGTCATCTACTCGCGTCTAAATCGACTTACTTCCCTCAAGACTGATCTCGCGTCATAAAAGAATTGCTGAATGGCTATCGCCAAAACAGGCCCCGAGTGGCGTAAGCTGCCAGTCAGCCTCTCCGAGCTCTGCATCGACACTACGCTCAGATGCGGCCAGGCCTTCCGTTGGCGCAAAATCAATGACGAATGGTACGACTCTCGCAAGGCGGTTAACTTCGATTTTGGTCGCTGAGCGAACTTCTCAGGACGAGCACCCTGCACGGACGAATCCTCTCTCTCAAACAAGACCCCTTACACCTGCATTACAGAGTGCTTTGGCCAGACAGGCCTGCACCACCTCTTGGAATACCCAGTGGCTCTGGACTTGGATATCAGGATGATACAGACCTACTCTTGCGTCGGTACTTCAGCCTGGATCTGAATCTTGGGGCCCTATACAAGCAATGGTCCGAGGCCGACCCTAACTTTCGGAAGAGGTCCACCGGCTTCTCCGGAGTCCGAATTCTCAACCAGGACGCATGGGAAGCTCTTGTGTGCTTCATTTGCAGCAGTAATAATAATATCAGCCGCATCTCACAAATGGTATGATTTTGCTCACAGAAGGGGCGTTTGAGCATCGCTGACAGCTCTCAGGTACACAACCTGTGTAGATATTACGGTCCTCTCATTGGGCATATCGGGGACGAAGCTTTGCACGATTTTCCGGCCCCAGAATCGCTCACGGGAAACAAGGTTGAGTGGCATCTAAGGGAGCTCGGCTTCGGATATCGCGCAAAATACATTGCTGAGACGGCGCGGGTAATTGCTCTACACAGACCGGCTTTCTGGTTAGAATCTTTACGAAACCCCGCCCACCAAGGTTTGCGAAGTTCAAAGGAGCCAGGGAGTCCCAGTTGGACGTACAAAGAAGCCCACGAGGCATTATTGTCCTTGGCAGGCGTAGGCCCTAAGGTGGCAGACTGTGTTTGCCTGATGGGACTGGGTTGGGGCGAGTCTGTGCCCGTCGACACTCACGTCTGGCAGATTGCCCAAAGGGACTATCGGTTTGGCACAACGAAATCAAAAACTTTCAACAAGGCCATGTACGATGCCGTCGGCGACCATTTTCGCAAGATATGGGGCGACTACGCTGGTTGGGCCCACTCTGTTCTTTTCACGGCTGACCTTCGAGAATTTTCAGGCCGTAGCATAAAGCAAGAGACAGAGCAGCTTCAGGCGACAGATTCCCCAAAGGAATATTTTGAAGACAATAGTGTGACCGGATCTCGCAAAAGACAAATTGGTATGGAAGCTGAGACGAAAGCGGCGGTGAAGCCTGAAGACGCACGTGAAGTGGATGGGCTAGTCAAGAGGAGACGAACACGAAAAAGGTGACTTGAGTGGTGTCGAGGCATCATCATTAGGAAGCCCCATTCAATTTGAGAGGTGGTCATTAAACTAAACCGAGGTGCTTCGTCTTGATGTTACTCATACTGCGGCGAAGGGTCGTTTGGTTGGTTGATTGATATCCGAAGCTAACCAGTTACGAGCCTATTAATGGGCTTAGTTCTTTTTAGGAGGGTGGTGGTTGTTACGGGATGTGCTTATCGTATCCTCGCCTCAGCGAGTGAAGCATGTAGTGGGTAACAAAATTGGGTTTCGCGACGATATACGCATGAGCGTTGGCTTCGCGCTGCAATACCAGCATCAATACGATCTTCTAGTAGTTACCCATCTTACTTAAATATGTTTTGTAACCGACTAGTTTTTTTGGCTGTTTTACACGTACGAAGTAGCTTCGTATGTGCTTCTACTTATGTATGAAAGCTCCGCACCCTGTATCAAGACCCACTCTGTACTTCGAATATTCTTGACACCTAACAATCCAGGCGCTTGGCCAGTCTGGCCTAAAATCGACCCCAGAGAGGCAACCACTAAACGACATCGCCTTTTATCACGAGAAGGCTTCTCGCCAGCCAATCTTTGCGCTGGCAGTATTATCTTGCAATACGAATCTGATTAAATTCCGTCTTTCGTCGGCGCCATTATAGCAGAGTCCCTTTGCTATTGCGCCCCTCGAGTCCATTTTGCCTGTCGCACATGGTTATCATTGGCGGAAGCTTCGAATTGCGAACTCTCACCTACCCATCACACTGGTGACCAGCACCGCTAAATACCTGCTTTGTTCATTACTGCTTGGTGTACAAGAATTAGGCTCTGACTGGCCGCCCGCGATCGTTTGCGGCCACCATGAGATTGGACGTCAAAGTAAGTCGTGCGGGAAATCAATAACAACCCATTAGTCGGAGCCCTCCTCCATGCTTGACCTCATCTTTCCGAGAGAAAATTTACTGACTTCCAATAGCGTCAGCTGTTCGCCCGCAGTGAGCGGGTCAAGGGGATCGACTTCCACCCACATGAACCATGGATTCTCACGACCCTCTACAGCGGTGAGTATTATTGCCACCACCACCTTTCGCCCTCAATTTTGCACCATCATTCTTCGATAGCTAAGCCTTGGCCGTAGGCCATGCCTACATCTGGTCTTATGAGACCCAGCAAATCGTCAAGACTTTCGAGCTTACTGACGTACCCGTTCGTGCGGGACGATTCGTTGCCCGCAAGAACTGGATTGTGTGCGGCTCTGACGACTTCCAACTGCGCGTCTACAATTACAACACTTCCGAAAAGATAACATCATTTGAAGCTCACCCGGATTATATTAGAGCCATCGCTGTTCATCCAACATTGTCCTTTATCTTGACTGCTTCCGATGACATGACCATCAAACTGTGGGACTGGGACAAGGGCTGGAAATGTGTTCAGATCTACGAAGGACATAGCCACTACGTCATGGGTCTGGCCATCAATCCGAAAGACACAAACACTTTTGCATCAGCCTGCCTTGACCGCACTGTCAAGATTTGGAGCCTCGGTTCCAGCAGTGCCAACTTCACCTTAGAAGCCCACGAAACCAAGGGCGTCAATCACGTCGACTACTATCCGCATTCCGACAAGCCCTATCTTCTTACAACGTCAGATGACCGAACTGTCAAAGTTTGGGACTACACTACTAAATCCTTGATTGCAACGCTCGAGGGGCACACCAATAATGTTTCTTTCGCCTGCTACCACCCCGAGTTGCCCGTCATTATCTCTGGCTCCGAGGACGGCACAATTCGAATCTGGCATGCGAATACTTATCGATTTGAACAGTCACTCAACTACAGCCTCGAGCGTGCATGGTGTGTTGTTTACCAGAAAGGACAGCAAGGCGTAGCCGTGGGCTTTGACGACGGTGCCGTTGTCATCAAACTTGGCCGTGAAGAACCCGCGGTATCCATGGATGCCTCCGGAAAGCTGATCTGGGCCAGACATAACGAAGCTTTGTCTTCAATAATTAAGGGAGGTAAGTTTGAACCTGTTGGCTAATGTCTTGAGTGTCCATCGCATAACACCTCTGTAGATGCCGCAATTAAAGACAATGAACCCATCACTCTCCCCGCCAAAGACTTGGGGTTATGCGAAGTCTATCCTCAGACTTTGATTCACTCTCCAAACGGTCGTTTTGTCGCTGTTTGTGGAGACGGCGAATACATCGTCTACACGGCTTTAGCGTGGCGAAATAAGGCGTTTGGCTCTGCATTAGACTTTGTATGGGCGTCCAAGGAAAACAGCAACGACTTCGCCATCCGCCAATCACCTATGAGCGTCAAAGTTTTTAGAAACTTCGTGGAAAAGAATGGTGGCCTGGACGTAGGCTTTCAGGCTGAAGGTCTTATGGGTGGCGTCCTGTTGGGCGTAGTCGGACAGGGTGGCGTCTCCTTTTTCGATTGGGCGACAGGCGGACTTGTCCGAAGAATCGAGGTCGAACCGAAACGAGTGCGTAAACACGTCAAGGCCGCTAAGGCTGGTTGCTAACAGTTGCACAGGTCTCTTGGTCGGACAGTGGTGAGTTGGTTGCCATCGCCTGCGATGATACGTTTTATGTGTTGCGCTTCCTCCGAGAGAACTACACCGAAGCCGTGCAGGCGGGGCAAGTGGAAGACGATGGCGTGGAGTCTGCATTCGAAGTTATTGTAGACATAAACGAGAGGTGAGCATTTCCGCATTATTTTTCATGCAAAACCTCTGACTGACTGATGGCAAGCATTCGGACCGGCGAATGGGTCGGGGACTGCTTCATCTATACCAACGGCGCAAACCGGCTGAATTACTTAGTTGGCGATCAGACTTACACCATTGCTCACTTTGACAAGGCCATGTACGTGCTAGGATACATCCAGAGGGACTCCAAGATCTATCTCGCGGATAAAGATGTCAACGTCACATCATTCGGTCTATCGCTTCCCGTGTTGGAGTACCAAACTTTGGTGTTGCGCGATGACATGGAGACGGTTGCCGACTTACTACCGACTATTCCCACAGATCAACTGAACAAAATTGCCAGGTTTTTGGAAGGACAGGGACACACGGAACTCGCCCTGAAAGTTGCCACTGATCCAGAACATAAATTCGATCTCGCTCTCGGCCTAGGTCAGCTAGATATTGCATTAGACCTAGCGCGCAAAACCGATGTGGACCACAAGTGGAAGACAGTCGGCAATGCCGCATTGTCACGATGGGACGTCGCCCTTGCTGCCGAGTGCTTCACACATGCCAAAGACCTAGGTTCTCTCCTTTTGCTGTATTCCTCCACTGGAAATAGGGAGGGCCTGACCGAGTTGGCTGCGAAAGCGAACGAGAGCAACGCCCATAACGTCGCTTTCTCGTGCCACTGGCTACTAGGAGACGTGGATCGATGCACGGAAATTCTGATCAAGGCTAATCGACTAGCCGAGGCAGTACTCTTTTCTCAAACCTACAAGCCTAGCCTTACTGCTCCAATCGTTGAGGACTGGAAGGAGAGCTTGGAGAAAGCAAAAAAGGGACGGGTAGCAAAACTTATCGGTCTACCAGGCAAGGACGAAGAGCTTTTCCCCGAGTGGGATAGCTGGCTGAGCGCTGAGAAAGAGAACAGCAGTACGCTAGATAAGACGAACGGCGAAGTTGATGACAGCAGCGAACTTGAGGAGGTTCAGGATGCTATTGCTAGGGAGGACAAAATAGACGAGGGCCATGACCAAGAGGACGAATAACTACCTCAAAGCATGCTATATTTTCATGAAGAGGAGATTGATGGGCAGCAAAGCCTCCTGACATGGGCGACAAGTCTTGGTTTCATTTGATTTCAATCAGGCAACACCCTCTTCATTCATACTCAGGTCTATGTAAGGCGGCCTCCCCCGGCGGGGAAACTGGTGGATAGGCAAAAGACAAGATTTCTTGCTTTCTTCCACACCGCAACACACTGAAGAAAGATGCAATTTATTGACATATTCGCATGGCCAGACTCTTACCCGAGATCCAACCTGCGTCCAAATCTGGGATGGAACGGAAATCAGCGAAAGTGGGATAGTGGATAGTGAGGTATAAGCTATCTGCGAAGTATCAGGTTTATCTAACAAGCACTAGGCTGTTTCTACAGGGCGACTTCTCTCGCCGCCTTTCATCGCTAACGTGTCTTGTTGTCATCATCCTTTTCTTCTTCCAGCGCTTCTTCTTCTTGTGCCGATTCTTGCTCCATCTCCTCTGCCTCTGTAAAGTGCGGGCCCGAGTCAGAGCTTCTTTTTTCCGTAACCTCTCCACCGTTCATTTGCCATTCCATGAGCTTGCTGAAGGCGCTCCCCGGATTTGCCGCCAATTGTGTGTAGCTTCCGGTTTCGGCCACCTTGCCTTCAGTGTTGAGCACAATAATCTGGTCAGATCGCTTGATAGTTGACAGCCGGTGCGCAATCGATATCGTCGTATTCCGCCCGCGCAGCAAGCCAGCCAGCGCTTCGTTGACCAATGTCTCCGACTCTGCGTCCAATGCCGACGTGGCTTCATCGAGGATCAAGATGTCGGGATCTTTGAGCAAGGCCCGCGCAATGGCAATACGCTGCTTTTGCCCGCCGGAGAGTTGGGAGCCTCTCGCTCCGACCTGCGTTTCTAAGCCATCAGGAAGGTCGCTGATAAAGTTACAGTTGGCCCTTCGCGCCGCCGAGATTATCTCTAGTCGAGAAGCCGAGGGCCTTCCGTACGCGATGTTCTCGGCAATTGTACCTGAGAAAAGCACGGGCTCCTGCGACACCACGCCAACACGTCTTCTCAGCGACTTGACGTTCATGTTCGAAATGTCCACTCCGTTAATTGTTATGGACCCCGAAGTTGGATTGTAAAACCTGAGGAGCAGCGAGGCCACCGTTGACTTGCCGCCACCTGACGGCCCCACAACACAGACATTACTTCCGGACGGTATCTCGAAATTAATGCCATTGAATATCTTGACAGCTGGTCTGGTGGGGTACGCAAAGCTGATGTTGTCGAATTTGATGGGGCCCTGTGCCGACTTGACAGGGGAGCCTATCGTCTGATTGATGCCTGGCCTTCGGTCTTGGAGCTCAAATAATCGGCTTGCCGCCCCAGCCCCTTTCATTAGTTCGGAGTAGAAGCCGGAAAGACCGAAAAGGCTGGAGCCAGCAAAAGCTGTGTACATCATGAATGAGGTAAGATCCCCAAGTGTCATCGCCCCTGACCGCACGAAACTACCGCCAACGATGAGCATGGCAAGTATGGTCATGTTTCCGGCCCATCCCGTTGATGCGAAGAATGTGGCTGCGACGAGCGCTTCCCTCTTACCCAACGCGAAAATTTTCCTTATCTGTTGATTATAGCGGCCAACTTCTTGAACTTCTCCGACGAACGCTTGGCTAGTTTTGATGTTGCCTAATCGCTCCTCGGCAATCTTGGTCAGCGTACCAAGATTCTTCTGAATGCCCCTGCTGATGTTCCGGACAGCCCGGCCATAAAAGAACGCGCCGATGGCGATCGGAGGAAACATGAGCAGTAAAAGTCCTGTGAGCTTGGTGCTGGTCCACACCATGATGGCGAATCCGGCCCCGCCGCTAAACAGGGCTCGGAGGCCGTCGCTTAGGTTCTGAGTGACGGATTTGCCAACGAGAACAGTGTCAGAGCTGAGTCGAGAAATGAGGTCGCCCACTCTGTTTGCATCGAAAAACTCGGCGTCTTGGACATAGGTGCGTCTGTATAATTGGGATCGTAGGCGGGCCACGACTCTTTCCCCTATAATACGCAATAGGATGACTCGTCCAAAGTTAGCCATGGATCCCAGAGTAAGCATAGCAGCCAAGCCCACAAAGAACTGATTGAGTGTGAAGCCGAAAATGCGTATGTCGTCGCCTTCACCCCGAGTGGAGATATCCAGTATTCGGCCAATCGAAAAAGGGATCGACATGGCAACGCTGGAAGAAACGACGAGAAAGAAAAAAGCCATAGCGAGCCACCGAAGCTCCGGACGTGCAACTTTGATAAGCCTCAAGATCTCTCTTAAGCCAGCCTTGCCTTGGCCTTTGCTCTCCTTAGACAGCTTGGCTGACAGGTTCACCTGTGCAGCTTTGGCCGCTTTATCACTCATTTTGAACTCTTGGCTCTCTACCATATTTTTGTGTTCTTGTTGTATCTCGTGTCTCTCGGCTTTTTCGCTTTCCACGTTTCGCGAGGCCTGTCGCTGAACGCTTACTGAATGAGAAAATGAACGGATAGGGCTGCATATTCTGCCAGTGCGTGAGCTTTCATGCCAGTTGTGACGGACATTCGTTATTGTAAAGCCCGGCTGCACATAGGGCCAGTACGTTGCGAAGGGAGAGGCTGAAAATAGCCATTTACGCCTCGTTAATGGATGATGAAGGCGCATTGGCGGTAAAGGGATGCTGAGGCTGCATGTGGAGACTTTTAGAGAGGCTCGAGCACCGCCCAGATTAAAATTCAGCGGGGATGACGGAAGCGGAACGTCTGCAAGCCATGGCAGCAGCCCTCGACGTGCTGCAGAAGAGACCATGTTAGAAACTGATGCGCTGATGAGCGACCTCGCGACTAAGGATCATCGGCCCCCATCAAGGCGTGCCAAATGAAAGTCGGGAAAGACAACTCGAGGATCTGGCCAAGGTATGTCACGAGTTGAGCCGGATGATCAATTCAGATCATAATGATGGCTTTCCGAGGCTTGGTCAAATGAAAAAGAAAGTGACAGGGCTCCACGAAAGCTTGCTCAAACCGAGTCAAGCGCCGAGTAAGAATAATTGTCCATCATACGTAGTGTCGGCACGTAGCACGTGATTCTAGTAGATCACGTGCTGCTTAGCTCGTCCCACTAGGGCGCCTACTTGACGAGCACCCAAGAGGTGAGCAGTTACAGACTGGTATAAGGCACCTTGAGGCTCTCGATGCTAGATCACACAAAAGATACATTGCTCTCCCCCCCCCC
>KB853194.1:14052-24117 GCA_000372705.1 Cerataphis brasiliensis yeast-like symbiont
TAGTTTTCGTGAACAACATTGCCTGACCCTTACAACACCCAGTGCCTCGTGGTAATAGCGCAATCATTGAGGGACCCGACTATACAGCCGACTTATTCTTTCTTTACTCACGAGGAAAATGACTATCCTTTCATATAAAGACCATATAGACTCGGCTTTGTTTATTGTGCGAGCACAAGAGGGTGGGAGAGGGGGTCACGTTGGTCAGTTGTGTTTGGCTGTTCTACTGCGCTAAGCTCCTAGCTCGTTCCCGTTCTTTACCCTAACTGGGAACTGCCCCCTCCGCATCTGCAGCTGGGGCACAGTGACGCGGGCGGGACGGATGAAAGGGGAGAAAGCAAGCCCGATCGAGGGCTGGGCTGGGAACGAGGACGGAAGAGGTGTTGTTTACTCCGGACGAAGCGGGCAGCTGACACGCCTCGGACGCCCCAATGCCGGCCGACCTGCGGCTGTGCCACGGATGGCTGGGACGGGTTTGGCGGGCTTGTTAGCTGTTTGTGCCTCGCGAATCACCAACCCGCAGCGGCCGCGCACCAGACGATGAGCGGCGCATCGGTAATACTGCGCCGCGCATATCCACTATGCGCGCGCTGGAGCACCTCGAGAAGCGGTGCAGTCAGGCACAAGCGAGGCAAGCAGGCACGAAATAAAGGCCTCAACTTCTACGTTGAAGTCCTTTCGACAAGCTCCTAGAGCACGACACCCCGTGGGTCTCCATCGCGTCCGTTTTATCTCCCATGTCAGGGTCGCCGGCGGCGCAGGAAGGCATCGTCAATACGTACCGCCGCGGTACCGACCTCGGCCCGCCAGATGTGGCGCTCGGTCTGGCGCTTTCCTACAAGGAGGTCTGTGTGAGCACCTGCCAATCATCTCGCTGTACACCCACTCGGCCCCCCGTACACTCCTGGTCGCCGTCTTCTTATTTCGACGACGATTAACTATTAGTTATTATGCCGCTCGCTCTCGCCCTGGCCCTCCAACCTAAACGGCCCTCCTTGGCCGTCGTTTTCTAACAAGCGCATTGCCTGCCTCTTCCTTGCTTCAGATCGCGGCGCGAAGTAATTTCTCGCGCTGGCCTTGCTGGGATTTCGTTTCTGTCACCTTCGGCTCTTGAGTCTACCGCCTCACTCTCGTTCATCGCCCACTGCTGCCCACAGAGCCAATGAAGCCGCCTCGTTTTCCCGACAAGTCGGACGGTCCAGTGGCACGCACGTTAGGTCCACGCTTCGCCGCCTCCCGTTTCCCGCCAAATCCCCAGGTAGCCTATGTCGGCCGCGAATGTAGCTGCGGTGATGCGATGTCGCCGAAAGCGGAAAAGCCGACATTAATAGTATCGCTCCCCGGCCCTTCCCCAGCTGGCCTTGCACCCTCAAGCCAGGCGAAAAAAAAAGAGGAATAACGGGCTCGCGCTCTTGGTTAGGGCTGAAAATAGGACAGGTTACGGTTCTTCCGGGAAGACTTGCCAGCGCTGGCGCGCGACAACATGGGCCGAATCCGGCATAAGCTTTCCCGCCTCGGGCCTCTTGGCCGCGCGCATTGTCTGCCGCGGTGCAGGAACCGAAAACGTGGGAGATTAATGGAGGCGTTCAAGGCCTCGACGATTGTTGGTGCTTGATTGAGAGCACCGGTCCAGAGCGAGGACGGGCTGATGGGCTCGTCGATGAATCGCTGGATTGGGGTTTGGGCGTTTTGCACATCGTCCTGCAGGATACCTGCAGGACGAGTGCCCCGCAGGAGAAGGGGGGTTATGGAGAGACAGCAGAGAGAAGCGCGCGCCGCGAAGCCATAGGACAGAAACTATGAGACGCGTCACAAACCCGGCTAGCCCGTCTACGTGGCCGCTGCCTCACAAGGCCGTTCGTTGCATAGCGCCCTCCTGCCCTTCCGTTTCCCCCTCCTTCCCGAGACTACGACAGGGGCAACAGACGGGGCATGCTAATAAGCTTTGTTAACCTAACCTGCCGTCCCCATTCTGTTCCAGCCAGTCTGGCGCCGGGCTCGATGCGGAGCTTGCATCTTGAATCGACGGAGGCATACACCCGCCTTTGGAGGGGGGCCGCTTCACCCGTGTGAAGGCCTGTGACGTTGGACCAAGCCCGCCACGGACTTTCGGCAATGTTGGAGAAGATGCTCGACGTGTGTTGCCTGGGAGCGGGTTAGGCTTACACTTATAAACTACCCGGGGCACGCCGTGTTACAAGCGCCTTGTTGGTCTCGGAGAAGTTCTGAGCTTTCCTCCTTTCCCATTCACCCCAAGGTTGGTCCTTTTTCGGGACCTCATCGTTGATTGTCGCACGCCGGGCCTCTTTCGAAACAATAGCTCTGAGCGCGAGCCAACCGGACGAACAATCGGAACAAGCGAGAAGCCCGCATCATGTCGCCCGTCGAAGAAGGCCGGGCGACGCAGTATCCGCTGTCGCCGACACCAGACCAACAAAGCCGCGGCCAGCAGCTCTATCACCAGCCGCAGCAACAACAGCAGCACTACCCGTCTCTACAACAGACCATGTCGCCCCCGCCTGACGACCAGCGCATGCCGCCGCAGCACCAGCACTTCCAACAGCAGCAGCAGCAGCAGCAGATCATGTCGCCGACGCCGGACATTGAACGCCCCCAGCAGGTTGTGTCGCCGACCCCGACGCAGACCTACGGCCAGCTGCCGCACTCGGCCGGCACTGCCGGCGGCGGCGCCACGTCCTCCTGGAGCGACGACGATCGCGACGTCGCCCTCAACAAGCTCCGCACCGCCGGCAGCGTCTCCATGAGTCCCGAGCTGTTCGAGAAGCTGTACCTGAGCCCCAAGACCAACGTCAAGGGCCACCTGCGCGCCACCTTTGGCAATCCCAGTCCGTTGGGCCTGGCCGGCTTTTTGATCTGCCTGACGCCCCTCTCCATGACCCTCATGGGCTGGCGTGGCGCCGGCGGCAACGGCATCGCCAGTCTGTACGTTGGCTCTCTGCCCGTTGTCTGCGTATGCCCCCTGGCAGCCACCGACTGACCCATTCACGCACCTCTTCCTCTACACAGCGGCGTCTTCTACTTCCAGGGCGGCATCCTCATGAACCTCGGCTGCATCTTCGAATGGGTCATCGGCAATACCTTCTCCGCCACCATCCTCGGCGTCTACGGCAACTTTTGGCTCTCGCTCGCTTCCACGCTGAATCCCAGCTTTGCCTTCTACGCCATATTCGCAAAGGGCGGGAAGCCCACCGATGGCTTGCACAGCCCGCAATACAGTCTTGGCCTCGGTACGAGACGTCCTCCGTTCCTTTTCCCTCCCGCCGTTTAGAGAGTATGCAGCTGACTCGGAGTCTTTGCTCTTTCCTCCTTTTCCCAATCCACCCAGCTTATTGGTTCATCTACATGAGTCTTATCAGTCTCATATTCTTCATCTGTGCCTTGCGCACCAACGTCTGCCTGGCCACCATCTTCTTCTGCCTGACGTTCTCCTTCGCTCTGCAGTCCGCCGGAAACATGTACCAAGCCGAAGACTATACGCGCAACATGGACTTGACCCGCACTCTACGAGTCATATGTGCTTTCCCTCCCCCCCTTTTCCAAATTATCTCTTTCCGCCCTCGCAAAACCCGTCCAGTCCGTTGACCAGCTCGGCTCCTCTTCGTGCTTAGGCCGCCGGCGCCTTTTCTTTCGTCGCGTGCTGGTCGGGCTGGTACATTTTCTTCGCCGAACTCCTGCACGCCATCGACTTCCCCTTTCAACTCGGCGTCGGCCACTTGAGCAACATTGTCAAGCCCAAGTCGAGCAAGACGCATGTCGATTGAGCGTCCTGCACAGCCCGGCCGGCTGACATGTGGCCATGACAACCGGACCGGGCCGGCTTTTTTTTTTACTCCTTTTTCTCGTCAAATACTTACCATCTGAGCCTCCAGGCCAGCTTTCTGTCCAACGCTCTACTTGCTTTATTGCTTGTACAATACGTAACCATCTGGGTACATGGCCAGATCATATAATATACCTTGGTTTGCCGAGCAAAGTCTCCCCCCGACCACCGCCAAATGGGCGACTCATACCCACCCGCCCCATCGTGAATGCTTGCACGCCCGGTATGAGCACCTCTCCTTCCATTCGTATGTACCTACATTTCCTGTGCCGTGGGCAAGGGCTCGGCCGGGCACAAGCCGGGTCCTCGTGGGCGCGGAATCTAATCCCAATCGATACGAGCATCACCACATATCCATTCTTAACAAGAAAGAAGCAAAAAGCATAAAAAAAGGTAGCGCCGACAGGGGGGTCAAAAGCCTATTATTCTGCTCCGGACCACTAGCCCCTTTCCCTCCCGAGGGGATCCCAGACGCCGACGGGCTGGACAGGGCCCTTCAACCTCCTTCCCTGGCAAAAGCCGTCATCAAGGTATGGTTCAATAAACTGCGTGTGCCAAGTCGCTGGCGCAATATCATAGTCGCCTTTGCCCCAAGCATTCGTGACACATTTAAACGAGGCATGGAAAAAAGGAGTCCTGCTGCTCGTGGACCGGGCCATGAATCCATGGTGGACTTTTGCCACGAGGCTCGCGTATTCGCGTATTCGTATCGCTCGCTTGGTCTCGGGAACCATTATCATTCATCAGTCACGTTGGTATCATCAAGCAAAGGAATATGGAAATTGAGCGAGCCAGTCCAGAAAAAGTGTGGGCTTCCAAGCAAAACAGGTGCTCTGCCATTTGCAGACTGCAGCTGCAGTTTCCTGTATTTGTCTCGACTGGTCCTGCGAAAGGTCCTGATTTCGTCCATGACGTGCCTCATTTCCGCCAGCTGGCTTGGAGCCGGCGCCTTCAGCTTGGGCGGTATGGCGGCTACGCACCACGCAGTGTGGAAGATGAAGCACTCTTTGGGCGCTCCGGCTCCGACCTGGCTCGGCGTGCATCGGCCAAGACCTTGATGGAGTCGGCAGTGGACGACCAAATGCCGATACCGCTGCAGCACCGGGTTGGGTTCGGGGCCGGCGACCCGGGGTCCGGCCCATACGCAGTATAGGATCCCGTGTATTTGTGAAAAGATATAATCGTCGCTGTTTTGTTCACAGGTTTTCGGGCTACTAACATTGCTGTCTGAGGCCGCGGCAGTATGATCCTTGATAGAGTTGATAGAGCGAGACGTCCCGGCCTGGTGCTCGGTCATGCGCCATGCCCGGCCGGCATCATCGTCGAAAAAGCTGAACGCCTCGTCTATCATGGCATCTTGTTCGAACTCCAAGGCGAGAAACCTCAAGCCCATCAGCAGGCCGGGGTTGCGCCATGTGGATGGCCAGAGCTTGGCAGCAGCGTCTTGAATGGCACGCTCTTGCTCGGACAGCAGCTTGAGGAACTCAATAAGCCGTTGGATCAGCGGACCGCAAGAGCGGCGGGGCACGTCGGTCAAGGTCAAGGCCGTCAGTCGCGGGTTCATGTCGGGCACAAATGGTAGGCGGTAAGCCTGATCGACGCGCTTGCAAATAGACGTTTCGGCTAGATAGAGCCGCTCAAGATGGGAGTATTTGCGAGCTTGTAGCGAGAGGATGTGAGTCACGAAGGAATGGTGAATTCTCAGAGCGCGCAGGTTGGAGGAGAAAAGGGGCCGGACGAGGTGCGATGCGCCGAGGATGCCTCGCAGGCCAGTGCCGGCAGGCAAGTGGCTCACACCCTGGCTGCTTTTGGCCAGGAGTGGCGTGGATCCGCAATCCAAGGCTTCGAGATGATGGTTTGGAATGTGCAGCAGGCTGTGGATGCCCAACGACGACACCTGATTGTCGACGATCCGAAGATGTGTGAGACCCCGCGTAACGGAAAACTCGTAGTTCTCAAACTCGTGTAAGTCCTGAGATAGAACACGAGCTGAGTTGTCGACTGTATCGCTGCGGAATCCCAAACCTCCGTCGAAGCGGCGTCGCGGACATGCCGCAGCTGTGGCGGCATTTCTGTCACTGTCCGCGACATTGTCGCCGTAAATCGGAGCATCGATCAAGTATCGCTCTGGGTGGGAGAAATTGGTGCTCTGAGGAGACTCGTGGATATCGAAATAGGGGCCTTGTCCAAGCGCGTTTTCGCTCATGGGCTGAAGCTGTCCTTCCACCAAACGATTTATGCTCCGCAGGGAACAGACGGGGATGCACTTTTTTAGCTGGTCTATGCATGCGTCGCTGATTTTGTTTCTCGACAAGTCTAGGCTCCAGAGCTGGTGGGCAAAGGCGTCGGTAAGGCGGTTGAGTGTTTCGTCATTGATCTCTCTTCCGCATGCTTTGAGGATGCGCAAATTGGCGAGGCTACTCGGCTCGAGAAGTGGGACTATAGAACCCGCCAGTTCGGAAATGTCCAGGTACACGACGTTCTTTAGTAAAGGCGAAGCTAAAATCCGCTCGGGGAGCCGGCGAGAAAAGCCGCAGATGCTGATGAGGCGCGGACAACACTGATTGACGGCGTGAGGCTGAGGGCCGAGAATGTAGCCAGCATCAAGGCAAGGATGATTTTCCAAGATGACGCAGACCAGGGTGGGAAGAAGGTTCAGGGCCATTCGGAAGTTGTCGTCGAGCTCGCGGTCGAGGACCTCCCAAAAAAGGTCATGCCGGGCAAAGTTTCGGGCATCGAGGATGCGAACCAGGCTGCGCGTGGCAAGCGAGACAGTCGGCAGTTTCCTGTAGACGAACCCATACCACCATATGACATCTAAGGAAGCAGTATGCCGGAAGAATCAGCGGATCGAGGCAAATCGAGCCCGAGGAGCATATCGCCCGTGACTCACCATTGTCGGGGCACAGGCCCAAACGGCGGACGGCGGTGAGCAAATTTACCCACAAGAGGCGGGCAAAGATGTGCCAGAAGCGACGGCTCACGAGGCAAAGCGAAGGATAGTCGGAGAAGGAAATATGAGGCACTGCCAAACGAAGCCAGTCCGGGTGCGTGGTGGCCGCGGAGTAGGATGGCGGAGCGTCCATTGTCACGCACCCGGCTTGGACTGTCGGTCGTCCAAGGCGACCTGAGGAATGCAGTGGCTGTTCAGCCTCGGGCCACGCAAGCAGAAGAAGCCGAGCCGGTCAGGGTGGCGATGCTTGCAGGCGCGGCCAGCGAGCGAGCGGTGAAAAGGAGCGACAGGTTGGCGAACAGAAGTGGGAAACCGCGTCGGTCGGGCCAAGGAAGGGCATGACCACATGAGGCTCAGCCACGACTGAATGGAGAGATGGAGGGCGACTTGATGGCAGGCGCATCAGCCTCAGCTGGAGTGCCTAGCAAGATGTCCAGTTCCGCCGGGTCGAGGATGAGCGTTCGGAAACGAAAGCCGGCGCCGAGCACGCGCGAGCGACAGACGGTAGGGTTACTGTGGGGTGATTGGCCTTGATCTCGGATCGGTTATGATGCCAACTAGCTATTGTGTGTTTCGGAGGGCTGACCATGCCTCTAGGGAACAGGGAATAAGGATAGCCCGAGCCAGCGAAAAAGCTGGCCCCCGAGGCCGACGTGGCCAGACGAGCGGCCGCCACTCCTGCCGCCTGAGCGACTTCGGAGACAAAGGCCTCTGCGCCTGCTCACGACGTAATCATACTACGTCGCCGGCTATCAATGCCGCTTTTATGACGACTCGAAGGAAATTGAGCTCATGGTCGGCCGAAGTTCTGGATTGTCAAATACGCAATCGTGAGATATATTTCCACAACCTACGGCCAGACGCATCGAGGATGCACATTAAAAGCTGAGGTTAACTTGAGCGAGCATCCTGCACTGCCAATGCGCGCTTGTGAGGGTGCGGGTTGCTAGCTATGGACACCGAGGCTGCTGCTCGGAAACTCGTCCCGGATTGGGATGATGGGGTGCTATTGACCCTTTTCCCGCCATGATAGCATAGACGACCCCGAAGATTTCCGATCTTTACCCCTCATGTAGGCTTTGGATGCGACCAAGCAGAAACTCGAGCTGGCGATAGGCCGCGCTCGGCGCGTATTGTGACATCTCTATCAATATGAATGTTATGAGTGATCTGCGCAAGGAATACCGTGCGATGTCCCGTTCTCAAGACTTACGGTGGCCACCGTGAGAGACCGACGTAAAGGTGAGTCCACGTTCTGTGTGAGCGACACCTTCAACGCCCGTCTTGCTATCGATATTTGGCAGATCTGGATCGTCCTGATCCGATGACATCGATAGTTGGTATTGATCTGGAATAACAAGTGGCTCAGTTGGCGGTTTCTGAAACCCTCGCATTCCATTCCACGTCAAGTTTTGAATCGTAGCGAGGGTGCCGTTGACTAAAAATAGATAGTCTAACGCGCCGTGTGTTATCATGGTGTTGTTAGTCCTCTCAATAACGCTCCGGAGTGGGCCCTGTGCACTGGGCTGCGGAGCTAAGGGAATCTACCCCGAAATCAAACCCTTGCCATGAAAAACCGCCTTGGGGCTTGTATTCTCTAGCGGGAACATGAAGGATGCTTTGCACGTCAGCTCGATTGAAGTAGTTTTCGGGTCCCTCTTGCATGACACCCAAAAGCTTCGGGCAAGAATCTGTCAGGTGATAGATATTAAAGCAAGGATTGACTTGGGATGCGGCCCTATCAATGTCGTTCCAGATTTTACAACCTGGCTGCTCGGGATCCGGTATAGCCGGATAGCTCTCCAATGCCGGATATGTTAGGGCTTCATTCATAAACTTGTTGTAGCCACATCTATCAGCTCTTTCGTTGAAGCTCGAGACGACCGTTTCGTCAAGTCCGAACTCGCTGAGATAATGGTTCAAGGCGGCCACTGCTGGAGCTGTAAGGCCCAGTGTTAGTTTCGAGCAGCCCGCTCGCAATGAAGAGGCGGTAAAAAGAACGAGTAACCTTGGACAACTTGCCTTGTTGTAAGACGCTATAATGATTAATAAGCGAATTGATAACCTGAATTCCTTTGACCTGGAAGGGGGTAGTGTTGTTGCGATCCAACATTCGCGAAGCAATGTATGGAATCATATGACCAGCGTAGCTCTCGCCAGTGATATATACCCTGCTTCCCTGAAGCTGAAAAGTTTCCATAAATCCTTCAAACCAGGTAACAAATTGCTCGGCAATATCATTGACATCCCTGACGGTCCCCCTACCAACGGAAAAGCCAGTACCTACGGGTTGATCGATATAGACGATGTTCGTCAAGTTCGACCACGAGTAGGGGTTTCGGGTGGGCCTGGGAGTCCCCGGCTGCCAGAGAAAAGGCCCATTCCCATACAACATGCCGAGCATACTGCTGTCCCCTGACCCACCATTCAGCCAAATAGTAATCTAGTGGGCAGCTTAGTCGCAGCGAAACTTGACGCATTAGGAAGAGTTTCCTGCCTCGTTAAGCGCTTCAGCATTGCCGCTAGGAAAGAACCAAAAGAAAAGGCTTGAAGCCGTTGCATTTGAGATCGGCAAAAGACCAGCGAAAGATTGACCAATGTCGAAGTCGACTTCAGGGATTGCGCTTCCGTCGACGAGAAACTCTTGGTGACAGTTAGTACGTTGCTAGCTCGGGCATGTAACCTGTATTTCTCTTACGTCGCGTCTGATTGTTTAAGTATCGTTCAGCCGCCAGCTTGCGGCTCGCAAGCGTCCCATCCTGGTCAAACTTTGGAGCTGGACTGGCTGAGAGTTCAGCACCTTTTGAAAAATCCGGAGAAGCAGCCGATATACAGGTAATCAGACCCGTTAGTTGTGAGAGTAGCCTCAATGGCATCGTGTCAGTCATGAGTGAGGCTTATCTCACGGAGGATGAGCGAAGCTGGCACATGGATCAGGAACTGAAGCACTCTTGATTGACTACCTAGGATCGAATCTAGCTGACTCTTTATAGGAAGGGATTTGTTGACAAAGCCTGTCAACAGCTTGAGGTTGCACAGCAACCTCTGTCTGCAGTGACGAAGTTTATCCTGAAGGTAGTGGTGAGAGTGGAACTCGCTTCCTGTGTGACAGAGTTGGCCGTTGATCAACTCGTTGATCAACATGTGGATCACGTGGCGTTGTTCTAAACCCTGCCGCAGAGCCCTCAATCATCACACTTACAGTCGGGCTAAGATCCTCCTGGAGAGGTCCAGCTCCGGCGGTCTTTTCCGTCGCATGTCGAGCCCCAGT
>KB853201.1:12678-25930 GCA_000372705.1 Cerataphis brasiliensis yeast-like symbiont
GCGTCCGGTCAGGACAGGAGTAGGAAGGATGCACTGCACAGCTGCCTCTGTAGAAAAACGTGAGGAGGGATTAACTGCGGTGAGGATGGCTGGATGGCGCAGGCAGAGAAAAGGAGGATTTGAACACAATGCCAACAGGCTCGAGAGGCGGGCGAGGAGGGGGGGGGAAGGGATAGGTCGCCTGAGAGAAGTCGGAGAAGAGGCAGAGGTTAAAAATGTTCGAACATGAAGTACGTAGTTTCGAACTTGAGGACACGTAGGTAAGACCCGAGGTCGCGGTGCCTACGAGAGCTTTCGTTGGGACTAGGTCGCGGCTACTTTTGAGCGTCTGCTCGGAACCTGATGCAACACCGCATTTACACCCTTGAGCGGGGTATACTACCCATCATTTAGAAGTCGTCTGGACACGGCACGAATAGGAAGCTTCCACTAGGGCCGGTGCTTAGGGCATGCCAGAGCACCCAGCCCTACCCGCGCCTTTGACCGCGGTTGGCCCGGCGAGGCACGGCCAGGCACGTTACCTTGTGCTAGCAGAGGCCAGCAAACTAGGCAGCCCGTCCACGTCGATAAGCGCAGATCCAAAGTGTGCGCAAAGGGCCTCAAAAAGGCACGCGGCTATTAGTTAAGCGCTCCAAGGCTACAGCGAATACGTGCCTAGTGCCTAGGTTGGGTGCTTACCTGCGGGGAAGGCTGGTGGAGTGGGGCAAAGTTCTGTGTACTCATCATCTAAATTAGATTAGTCAAGTGAGCCGCTGGCACCCGCCCTCTTGTCTATTCCACACCACGTAATAGACTGTCGCCAGACATGGTTGCCAGAGCGTGAAGAAGAAGCAAGGCTAGCTCGAGTTGTCTCCGTCTTAGTTCTTTGTCCGGATCGCAAGGGGCTTATTGTGCGAAGCGGCGTGTCTCATATCCCTGCCGAGCATCATTCCTGTTCGTTATCTGACCTCACGGAACATTGTGCCCAGCCGGCCTTGGCAAACCGACGTCCAAATGTCTTCCTCAGGCACGCAAAGCCTGAGGAGCGACTCATGAAGCCACTGTTCCCGTGGTTTCCTCCGTCAGTGGTTCAGTTTATTCCGTCGTCTGAATCATTCAGCAAGTTGCCATGGCTCAACACGCCTCGCAGCCCACAATGCTCCGACACAAGCATGGAGATCCACCTGCTTCAACCATCATTAGTTGCGACAGCTTACAGCAATTGGCAAGCAATCAGCGAATAGTCCAGAAGGGTTAGAAACCTTTATAATGTGTATCAACTTGTCGATATCGTTTCACTATCCACCTACCCTAAATCCCGTTATTCACCAGCCGCATGATCGTCAATGATTGGGCAGGCTAGGAATAGAAGCGCTAAACAGGGCTGAAGAAAAGGCGGAGAAATCACGTGACAAAGCGAAGAAAGAGGATTGGGCACCGATATGTTCCCGCACGTAGACGCCTCAGCTCAGAGTCCCTCGCTTATCAGTCCAAGTCGCTGCGCGGTGAGCCAACTCAAAATATGAACCGAGTTGCGGTCGAGCCGTGAAGGAGACGAGAGGAGAGAGTACATACAGTAAAGCCAGAGTCAGGTCGCCGTGGATCCGAGCTCTTAGTTCGATTTCGACCTCAAGGTTCAAATCAAGTCGCAGCTTGAGGGGATTCTTGCCGTCACTCCTGTTGGACATTTGCTGGCTTTTAGCTGCCTCAGGTTGCAGCAGTTCTCGCTTCTCAGAAGCCACCTGCTGCAACTGGGCTCCGTTCCGACGAGCAGCGTGCTCGGCCTTTTCCTGCATGTCGTCGTCTGATTCATCGTCGCCTGTTTCGGAAAATTCATCTTCATTCTCACTCTCCTCTTCGCCGTCCGCCCCCTCGGCATCCTCGAGCTCAGTCCCGGAATCGTCGTCTGAAATCAGGTGAGCCTCATCACCACCTGCCGATGAAGATAATCCTGAATCGCAGAAAGAATACCTGCACCAGTCACTGGTCCTCTGTAATTGTTTCCCGTCTGTTGGGCGACGTTCGCTTCTTGCCTCGCTTCAGAAGTAGGTTCAGTGTCCTGGACGATGGTCTTGTCAGGACCCTTCTTAGGCTGCTTCTCCTGAGACAATGTCAATGCCGAGGTCCACCAGCGTCCGCTCGTACTCCAATAACATACGTCATCAGATGCCATCGCCTTCTGGCCAGATCGAAACTAGATAGCACGAGAAGACAGATAGGTATGAATCAGGGACAGGTCATTGAATGGAGTACACGCTCGAATTTGAAGTCGACAAGAAGGACGATTATAGGGAAAAGTGGTGCTCGCCACCGGAAGTGGCACCTATACGGATGCCCCTTACGCGAGGATGAGCGTTTGATGATATCACGATTGGCGCCCAAGCTGGGACTCCAAGTCTCGGTGGCAGGCTGAGCACGGTTTTCTGCCTGCCTATGACGCAAACCCTGTCCAAAACATCGGTCAAAACCAGGATGCCAACCTCCAGATCATGGTTCGAGCACGCAAGCTCTCAGAGAGCAGGGGAGGGCGACGTACGAGCGAACAGGGTTGCGCGCGAATAAGGGGCGTCGATATTAAGGAATCGAATATGACTGAAAAAGGGAAGCAAAGCCGACCATCGACGTATGCATAGCCGATCCGCCCAAACATTCACGAATTTCTCTTCAGCCTAGGCCAACAGAATGGTCATCGGCTTACTCGCCGTTGCCGCGATCCCTACGACCGTGGGGGTTGGGCAGGCAATAGGTGCACAGAAGAGGCAGAACGCGGCCGCCAGGGAACAAGAGAAATTCAACATGGAAGCCCTCCTACTGTCCGAGGGAAGGTTTCAGGAGACGGGAGTTTGTGTTCTTGCTGAAGGCAGGGTAAGGACTGTCCCGCAATCTTCCCGGATCGCTGCCGGGACGACTTCAACCCCCCTCTCTTCTTGCCAAAAACCTGGTGCGCTGACAGCAAAAGAAGCTGTTGCTGGATACTCCGGGGCAGCAAGTCGAGGGACACAGATTCTGCGGCTACTACTTCACGTACCCAAGCCCGGAGCATCATTTGGGCCTCGTCAGCACCATCTCGGACAATCCGCCTATGCTCAACTGGATCTACGTCGATAGCGAGAGCAGGGCGGTTCGCTATGGTGTTCGAAAAGACACGCTGGGAGGCGTCATCGGGCCCTGGGGTTGGAGTCAAGACGGGGAGTCTTTGTCTCTTGGTTCGAAAGAGGGAAAGGAAGGCGTTTGAATGACGGCGGGAAGGAAGGAGGAGAGGGAGAACCGAGGAACTCTAGAAATGATGATGTCGACAGTGTGGGTTGGCCGAATCAAGATGGCTCGGTTCTGTTTATTGGCCATGTCCAAGAGGCGGCATGCCGGCGACTGTGATGCATCCCGCGATGGTGACGTGAAGCAGGCGTGCAAGGCTGCAGATTTCCGGGTTACTTTCTTCGCCTCTGGCCCTGGATTCTCTCGGTGTCTTGCTCTTCTGCATGTAATAATCAATCACATCTCACAACGCCGTCGCCTCCCCTGGCCTGCTGGGCCCCCTCCCTTGGTCGCTTGCCTGACTGGGCAGCGAACGGTCGAGCTGCGTTTGAAAATGAAAAGCGAATTATATTAAAAATCATGCGTCGAAGACACGGCTGAACCATGGGACGACTCCTGCCTCCAAATCACGGAGACAAAAGGGCCATGGCCATCTTGAGTGTGCGTGGCCAGAGGTGCTGCGAGATCTTCAGCGTAGCCAGTGCCGCTGGCTAATCTGACCTGTGGTGTGCCACCTGCGCATGAGATGGGAGGAGAAAAAGGAGACAAGGGGAGGTCTGTCTTTGGTTGCTTCGAATACCCGCTCGCCGTGGCTGGTCCAAGCCTTGCCCGACCATGGAGAGAGTGGTAGAAAGATCTATCAAGGGAAGAAGGGTCGAGGTGGAGGAGGAAGATATGAGGCGAGCACCGTCGCCGTCGTGGAAAGAGCTCGACCGGGGGCTGAGAGTGAACGAGACCGGTACCATCTTCGACCGCCAGGGCGTAGCTGTTGACCGGATCACGAAGAAGACGCCGACGGCGCGTGTCTCGCCTTTCCCTGACGAGCCACGTCCGTCCTCGGCGCCGCCTCTCGCCGGATGCCCATGCGGCCGGGAGTCATCATCACCATCAGCAGCAAATTCGGAACCCGACTCCGGCCTCGAGCCGGCCCAACGTCCCGCAGATGCATCGCCACAAAGCCCCGGTCCATCCGAGGTCTGCCTCGACGTCAGGTCTACCCGCGACGGAATCCAGCTCACCATCAAGATTCCCGCCGCCATTCATTCGTTCCGGCGGTAGCACACCAATCTGCGGCCAGCTTTTGTTCCATCGTCCCCGGAATCAGAAGCGGTGGCTGTCCATGACCCGTGCATGTCGAGATGTGGTATGAGAGCATGAGCACGTACCGTCGATGCTGCAATGCCCGGAGGTGTACGGAAGGACAGGAGAAGGAGACTCGAGAGCCGACCGTCGTAGTGAATATGCCGCTCAAGCTCAGCTGCTGCGAATAGCCGAATGCGGCATAGATGTCTGGAATCTTCGTGCCCCTTGGAAGTGAGTGCCTTGCGATTGATATGACATGTGTCTGGCTCCTCATCGTGAACCAGGTTCCAGGTTCCGCGGTGGAAAGTATCTGGCTCGAGCGAGGATGTGCGCCCGTGCCCTGTGTCCGTACAATCTCAGCACCGCAATGCCACATCTGACGACAGCTTGAGCCATGCCCGTTGGCCTCTACACCTCCCCGTCTTCCGACCGGCACGTTGGTCATGCCCCTCAGCCCGGCACGACCACTGAATGGAAAAATTACCGTCAAAGCCGGCATGTTGATGCACCGCATGCCTTTCACCGCCGGCCAGTTAGCCTCACAACGGTCTCGTTACATCATCTATGGTCGATGAGGAGGATTGTCCTGGTGCTCCACCTCAATCCTGGTGTGAACGCGCGTCATTGTCTTGAATGCCGTGTCCGGAACCCTGAATTTCGGGCATCGCGGTCACGTCTTATGCCTCTCTCTCTCTCTCCCTAGTTTGTGAGCAGGTTTTGGGGACTGTGAAACGGAACATGCTGGATGGCTGGACCGCTGCTGCCAGCACTAGGTATTTGCAGCATATAAGCCGCAGTGCATTTGTTCGTGGAGCATGTTTAGGTGGTCCCTGGGGCAAGAGAACAAGCTGCGGCGGTCACTGTTGTATGTGTGGTAATAGTTGATATGATGCCTAGCAAGAACCCGCTCTCCGTCCACGGCAACTGGGGCAAGGAGGCGGCCGAGGAAGGCCAAGGGCCATCTCAAGGCGCTTTTGATCTTCAGTGCCTAACGCGATTCGCAGCTGACGTGGAATAGGCCTGGGCGAGCCCAAGTCTGTTCCATACGGCACTGCTGGCGTCACCGGCGAGGCCGGAGAGAGGAAAGACGAAGACGGGTCCCAACAAGGTGCCGCCGGCGTCACAGCAGAGCCTCAAGCTATGACGTCTCGCGAACGTGACGATGCGCTGCGCGAGCATGATGTTCTGAAAAGGCGGAAAAGCGGAGAGGAGGGCATGTCGATCGAGGCCTAGGAGCGCATAGGTGAAGCATCAGAGGAGAAGGCCTCGGCAGACCAGCCATCCGATCAAGCTCGTCCAAGGCGAGCGGTAGGCCACCAAAGATATGCCATGTCCGCGCCATCTCTAGCAGAGTCAAGCAAGTTCCGGAAATGGCGTCCGGATACGATGGCGACGTGGGCGATAGCAACGCACGTCTCCATCGGCCACGTCAGCCGGCTGGAGGACATGGCGCTGGAGCGGGCCGAGCGCGGGCCAGCTGTCGGCAGCCGTCCAGCAGCTACTAGGCCGGCTGCGACCCCATCTGCAAGCAAATCGCCGACACGGTCGACGGCGCCGAGCACACGCCCAAGGACGAGCTGGACGAGGAACAGCTGGTGCGCGAGGTGCGGCAGCGGATGGACGAGGGCCACCGCGTCTTGGCCGAGGCCGACGGTGTGGACCGCTTCTTGGACCCGGACGGACGCATCCCATCCAGCGTAACGCCATGTACAAGGTGGGGACGCGCGACACAGGCCCGGAAGAGCATCACCTGGCCGAGGTGCTCAAGGAGATGCGTGATGAGCGTGCGGGCGGACAGGCGGGACAGAAGACGGAGACATTTCTGACTTGAACGACGCCCGCAACACGCAGCTTACCGGCACCCTTAAACGAGACCACTGACAATATGCGGCGCAAGACGGACGGCAGGCCGTACGCCTCCAGGGAGCTCAACCCACTCTGGGGGCTGCTGTCCTCGCCGCTGCTGGCCTCTTACTCGACGGTGTGCTCAGCCTCGTTGGTCGATGGATATGCCGCCTCACTCTCCGAGCCCGTCTTTTTCCTTTCTCCTGTGCAGGGAGGGAGCGACAAGAGAGCCGACGCGAGGGAGTGGCAAAGACAGGGTTTTTCCTCCCCATTTTCCTCTTTCTGACCGACAACTGAACCCCCCCCCCTTCCTTAAAGGTACCCCTCATAGTTCAGCGGCTTGGGCCTCTGTAGCCTCGTCGACCATCGGCTCGGCAGCCTCGGCCTCAACAAGATCCTCGTCTCGCTGGGCCCCGACAGCGCCCTCGGAGCCCTAGCCGGCAAGCAGGCATGAAGATCAAGAGCGAGCGCAACGCCTGGGTGGATAGCGACTTGGATGGACGAGGCAAGGGGGGCCGGCATTTTGTTTGGCAACTCGGTTGGCGAGTGGTTTCGTCGCGTATTTTCCTTTTGTCCTTAAAGTCGCGTCAATCTTGACTCCGCCTGAGTTGTCCACCTTCTCCCGCCCTAGCGCTGTCTTGGCTGGTGACACTGTTTCTGGCCCACGACGTCATGGTTCATGTGCTGCTGTTTTCGGCCTGCTGTCGCGATGACAGGCCGAGGCTCGTGTCTTGCGTTTTTGTTTTTGGTTTTCAATAGCCCGAAGCTACGCAACGACACACACGCGATAGATGTGGTCAAGGGGACGGCAGCGAAGAGTGATTACATTGGGGTGGGGTTGAGATGGAATCAACAAACCCGACTGCCTCGGTGCAGCGTCCAACAAAAACAGAGCCAAGCACCCCGCCCAATTACACCATAGTCAGCCGTTTATACAGCCGCCAAGTATACACATCATCTCGTGCCCTAACCCTTCCAGCGAGAGGCCGCGTAGCCAATTACAGAGCAAGAACGGCAGCGAACAGGCCCAGGACGGCGGCGGGTGCGGCCGTGACGGCAGGAGCAAGGCCGGACGAGGTTGAGGACGCGCCGGCACGCACGCCGGAGACGGAGCTCGAGGCCGCAGAGGCCGTGGGCGAGACCGAGGCCGAAGAATTGTCGCTTCCGGTCGAGGAAGCGTTGGCGTCGCCGCTGGCACCTGTTGACGAGGGCGAGCTGGCGCTGCCACTGCCGCTTGCACTGACGGCACTGCTGCTGGCGGCGTTGCCAGAGCTTTGGCTTTCACTTCCACTTCCACTGCCACCGGTCGGCTGGGGCGTGCCGGCAGAGGCGTAATAGTTATCGGTGATACACTTTTCGGTGCATTCCCGGTAGCGCTGGGTAGCGGCCGGGGTTCCATCGCCTTGAGGGCACGCGGCAAAGCATTTGTCGTTTGCGATGACTTGGTCCCGGTTGGGGGACGGGACCTGTTTTATGTTCACCGTCCAGTCAGCGTCCCGGTCGCCGTCGTGCTCGCAAGCTCGTATTTCGGCTTACCGTGATACAATGCGACTGGCAGTCGACGTCGCCGGGTCGGCACGCCTTCAGACACGCGCTGCCCGAAGACTCGGGTGCCGGGGCCGTCTGGGCAGAGCTGGAAGGCGCCTCGGCCGACGACTGGGCACTGGCCATGGCGGCCAGGGCGCCCGAGACGAGCAGGGTGGTGAAACGCATAGTGGCGAGGGTATTAGAGAGACGTAGGCGGCCGAGCAGGCAGGGCAAGCACGGAGAGCAGGCGCAGAGGCTGTAGCGAGCGGCGGGGAGCGAGAGACGGGGCGAGGTGAAGGAGGAGGAAAAGAAGGGAAGCTGGATCAGCGGACGGTAACCGGCCGGGTTTTCTCCTCCTTCCTCCCCCCCCCTATTATGTATTCCATCCGGCCCAGCAAAGGCCCCCCAGCCGCGCCTCATGCCTCCACCGTCGACCCAAGCCTCCACGACAGATATGCACCCCCCCCCTTTCCCCCTCCTCCCCCTTGCCTCTCCTCCCTTGGCCGAGGGGGTGTGAGTGCGCGGAGGGGGTGGGCGCCTGTTTGCTGGTCCGTTGATACAGGCGACTTCGGCTCAGCGCAGAATTAAGACCAGGTCCCATGTCGAAGGCGATGATGGGCTTGTGCTGCGCGGCCAATCAGCGCGCGGCCAATCAGCGCGCGTCCGTGTTCCGTGCCAGAGGCAGGACAGCGGCGGCGCCGAAGTTGCAACGCACGCATCGCCAGATGCCACGGCGCGACGGCTTTAGCCTACGTGCCTCTCCGGCCACGCGCTCGGAATCACTCGGCGAGTTGGCATGCCGTCACCTGATGGCGCCGCGCGTGCGCCATTGGCGATCGGCACACCAGGTGTGAGGCCCTTGGCTGGGGCTGGAGGCGAAATTGCACGATACGGTTGCGTCCCGGTCGAAGCGTCCTGAGCCCTGGCCCCGGCACGGGCGAGGGACGTGCCGTTGCTGCACTTGTCCAGCTCGTATTTGAAGCATTTCGCTGAGCGGCCACGAGGCCGCATGAGCGGCGAGCCAGGCTCAGCCACGATCCTGCCGCCTAACCCTCTCGACTGTGCGCAGCAGCGCCGCCATCCGACCCACGCATACAACACCACCCGTACGCGTGGGCTGAGGTTCGAGGCCCGCCCCCTCATGCCACTGTTGCTATTGTGGTTGCTATTGTGGTTGTTGTTGTTGTTGTTGCGGGACTGTGAAGCGTCGTGCCCACGCCGTTAGGCTGCCCCGGCTGGCGCTGCCGCTGCACATATGTATCATATCCAATGGCTCCCCCTGCCTGGGGCGGCTTGGAGCCAGGTACGTTATTACTCAGGGGTGGCTATATCAAGCGATCCGATCACGCTCCCTGCTCCTCCCTGCTTTCTGATGGGCCACGCAGCATCCATTCATCACACACTGCGGAGCATCACGTCGATGCCTTGGGACGCTGATCTAAGCTGTTAGTCCTGTCTGCCTGCCCCCTAATTTCCTCGAGTCTGACGAAGTGGGTGAGGAGCATATGCAATCATGGCCCAATCCAGCATGAACGCAGTGGCATTCAGCTTGGGAAAAGCCCGGTGCGTCAGCGCTTATTAGTTTATAGCATACATAATGACCTATATACATGCATAGAGCCGAGCCTTCCACTCACTCATCCCTGCAGGCACCAAAGTCTTTCCAACTCGATTGCAATTTCGGTCCGTTCTTGGCCTCCATCCCCCCCCAAGCGTCTCTGCTGTCCAGGCTCGGCTCTGCGTCGCACGATTCTGTTGACCGGTCCCTGCCGTGTTCCGATTTCCATATTCGTCCATGTTTCTCCGGGCCGCTTCAGAGCGCCATTGCCATTCCATTCTTCTGTTCATCTACATCAAACGCACGGCATCGATCCGAGGGAGTCGACGGCGAATGCTTATGTCTCGACTCGCGGCCGGCTCTCCCTTGACACATGTCCCCCATGTCGTAGGGTAGCCATCGAGAGATCGACTTTAGGGCCCGGCCCGCCATCAGATCCCCGGCCGCATCGTGCAGAATGGCATGGTGGCTTGCAATTGATACGTAGTACCTAACGCACTTGGCAGGCTCGTCGACGGACTTGCTAGCTGTACAGATCAAGGGCACAAGTCTACAGCAGCGAAGCAGGGAGCAAGCGGTGTGACGGGGGGTGCTCGCGCTTTGTTCCGTCGCCGCGGGCTTCGTAGACGCGTCGACAGCATTAGCCGCCCTGCCGCCAATAGACACTCCCATGAAACTGCAGGTTTACGCACCTTGGGTAGCCTAGCTCGACCTCGGGCTCATCTTCCCCGGTGCCGGTTCCAGTACAAAGGAAAACTGCGTTGTAACTCGTTGCGCCCTTGATGTTGCAAGACTGACAGCATCCCACCCACCACTTGGTCATTGCCCACGACACAGTCGCAGATCAACCGTGAACCGAGTTCGCTCGCTACTAGGCAAACCAACCGGCTTCAATACTCCAACAGCCCCTTCTTCGCCTTCTTCGACTCCGGATTCGTGCTGTCCCGCTCAAGTCAACCGCGGAAACGATGCCGCGCCTGGTCAAGCCCCCGAATCTGACGGCTGACGCTGTACATAGCGGCGTGCAATAGCGACCTTGCTGGCCCGCCTCCCCATAGCCGGCCCGTGAAGCTGAAAGAAACGCAATCCCCTTATCGCTGCCTTATCGCTCGCGGTGGCGCCACGTGATCGTGATTGGTCAACCTCCTCGACCTCAGTTCGTGCCTGGAGAAAAGCGAAGACCTGTAGGAGCTTGTGTCGGTTGAATGGCGACGGCAGTCACCTCGATATCGGCAGGCGCGCTCGTGTAAATTAAGCCAGAGCGGTCGCAATGGCCCAAGCATCAGCCGATGACGACGATCGTTCACAGAAGCGCAGCCACGCGCAATTCTCTGGACAAGATGCATCAGGTACGGCTTGCACTCCAGCTTTGACCGACTGCTATGGCCTCTTTATCCTCACCATCCCTTAGATTCCTCATCGGACGATGGCATGGGGCCCCAGCTTCCTAGCGAGGCTCCGAGGAAGAAACGCCGTGTTCTGCCGTACGAGAAGCTCTACGTCGCCGCCATGCCCAAGTCAGCCCGCTACTCGCGCTCGCTGATGCATAGGGAGCAGCTGCTCTTCGTTACCTGGACGCCGCTGACCGACTTTCTCATCACCGCATCCGTCGATGGTGTCGTCAAGTTCTGGAAGAAAATTGCCGACGGAATCGAGTTTGTCAAGCTGTTCCAGGCTCACGACGGCGAGATTAAGTCCGTCTCCGTCAGCAAGGACGGCACGAGCTTCGCCACCGCAGGCGTCGACAAGACCATCAAGATATTCGACGTCGTCACTTTTGACCTCCTCTCCGTCATCGCCCTCGGGTTTGTCCCGAGCTGTGTCTGCTGGGCTCGCCAAAAGGGCGCCTCGCTCCCGCTGCTGGCTGTGTCGGACGATGCTAAGCCCCTGGTCTACGTATACGACGGCCGAGGCGATAGTGACAAGCCCATGCATACATTGAAGGGCTTACATCGGAGTCCCGTGCATTTGATGGCCTTCAATCCCGTCTACGACTGCATGGTGTCGGCCGATGGCAGTGGCATGATTGAATACTGGCGCCCTGGTAGCAGCTTCGACAAGCCCGACGATGTTTTCCGGTACAAGAGCGCAACCGATCTGTTCGAGCTTCGCAAGGCCAAGAGCGTGCCGTCGTGCCTCACCATATCACCAAATGGGAAAATGCTTGCCACCATGTCCTTTCCGGATCGCAAGCTGCGCCTATTCGACTTTGCAACTGGAAAGCTCCATCGCACCTACGACGAGTCGCTTCAGGCCAACGAGGAGATGCACCAGGCTGGCACATCCGCACAGCAGCTGGATCACGTCGAATTCGGCCGCCGCCTCGCGCTGGAAAGGGAAATCGAGTCATCCTTGCTGCGGTGCAAAGCCAACATAATCTTCGACGAGTCGGGACATTTTGTACTGTACGGGTCCATGCTTGGCATCAAGACCATCAATACCTACACAAATCAGATGGTTAAGATTTACGGGAGGGACGAGGGTTTCCGTGCCGTCAACTTGGCCCTGTACCAAGGACAACCGCTGAAGAAGGGCATCGTCTCTGTCGAGATGGGGGCGTCTGTCAACCCTCTGCTCCAGGAGTCTGAGGCTCGCGATCCAGTCCTGGTGGCGACGGGTGTGGGCAAGGCACGATTCTACATGTTTACCAATTGCGACGACATTTCCACATCGACCCGCGACATTCAAAACGAAAGACTGACGACGGTGGAGCCCCAAAGGAAGGCCAAGCCGAAACAGAGACAGACGGCAGACGCTGTCGTTCTTCACACCACCTACGGCGACATCTATTTGAGGCTCTTCCCCGAAGCTGCTCCCAAGGCGGTTGAGAACTTTGTGACGCACGCCAAACGCGGTTACTACAACGAGACCACCTTCCACAGGGTCATCCGCAAGTTCATGATCCAAGGAGGCGACCCCTTGGGCGACGGGACCGGTGGAGAAAGCATATGGGGACGGGAGTTTGAGGACGAGTTCAGCAGCCTCAAGCACGACAAGCCCTTTACACTGAGCATGGCCAATGCCGGACCCAACACCAATGGTAGCCAGTTCTTCATCACGACCGAGAAGACGGTAAGTCGGCGAAACGCACCGTCTCCACTGGTCTAGGAACAGAAAGATCGGCTAACAGACTCTCGCAGCCGTGGCTAGACGGTAAACACACCATCTTTGGACGCGCCACCCAGGGTTTTGACGTCATCCACAAAATTGAGAACGCGAGGACTTACAAGGAGAAGCCGGAGGTTGACGTCAAGATCGTCAATATCGACGTGGTCGGCGACAGCCCTGGCGCATGACGCGCTACGGGCCCTCAGAGATTGGACGAGGAGCCAAGCCAGCAACTGCCGCCGCGAGCCATGGACTGCCTATGTAGGCAGAGGGCGATGCTGTGGGCGGACTCGCCGGATGCAAGCTTGCTGTATATCGGGCGGGGATGGCCTCGAAAATCGAGATCCGACAAAGCCACCTGCGATATCGGAATGTACGCATATATGCATCTTAAAAACTTTACCTGTTGAAAAAGGACCTCTTTCGTTATTAGTGTTGTTCGCCGCAGTCACCTTTTTGTTTCCGATTCTTGTGAAATCGGGATTGTAACGAGCAGCCACCCCTGGCCCCCTTGATCTCGTGACAGATGATCGGGTTGGGGCCATCTTCGTCAGTGGCCAGGGCCTCGCCGTTCTTGATCTTCAATGCCGCCCTTTTGTCACTACTCGCCGTCCAGCATTTGTTCTAAGATGACACAACAATATCTGCAGCAAGGGGCATGTGCCCCCGACATCTTCAGATTTCATATGGCCGCCAGAATGGCTATAGGCCCAACAGGTTACAGCGTACATGTGATATGTCGTGCCACGGCTGCACTGCTGTTTCTGAGACTTGGCCATATTTGAAGAACTGTAGCCTAAACATACATACGCAGCACATTACGTACACGCATCCTTAAGTTGCAGGCACGTCGAGACTAACTGTGTAGGGCAACGCGTGCCAGGGCAGGTCCTTTCC
>KB853201.1:40408-54824 GCA_000372705.1 Cerataphis brasiliensis yeast-like symbiont
CCTGGAAAACTGACCTTGGTGCTAGTGATGTCGTGGACTCCGACATGCTCGTCGACATCTCCGTCTACGACCAATCGGCCACCGGAGAAGAATTTTTGGGACACGTCGACTTCCAGGCCTCGAGAGACCACGAGACCCCTGTCAGGGGCTGGCTCACGTTGCGCGGCCACGCCGACACGGAAGCGGAAAACGCGCCCACCGGCGAGATATACGTCGAAGCCTTCTATCAACGGTCGGAACGGAAACACTTTGGACCCAGCGATTTCGAGATTCTCAAACTCATCGGCAAAGGCACCTTTGGGCAAGTGTACCAAGTTCGGAAAAGAGACACTCAGCGCATCTACGCCATGAAAGTGTTGCAGAAGAAGGTCATCGTGCATAAAAAGGAGGTTGCGCACACAGTGGGAGAACGTAATATCCTCGTACGGACAGCCATGTCGGACTCTCCCTTCATCGTCGGCCTCAAGTTCTCCTTTCAAACACCGTCCGAGCTGTATCTGGTCACAGATTACATGTCCGGCGGGGAGCTTTTTTGGCATTTGCAAAAGGAGGGCCGATTTGACGAGAAGCGCGCAAAGTTCTACATTGCCGAGCTCATCTTGGCCATTCAGCACCTACATCACAACGACATCGTCTATCGTGATTTGAAGCCTGAGAATATCCTTCTCGACGCCAATGGTCACATTGCGCTGTGCGATTTCGGTCTGTCCAAGGCGAACCTGACGAAAAACGACACGACCAACACCTTCTGTGGCACGACCGAATATCTGGCACCGGAGGTTCTGCTAGACGAGTCTGGCTATACGAAAATGGTTGATTTCTGGTCCCTCGGCGTGCTCGTGTTCGAAATGTGTTGCGGCTGGAGTCCCTTTTACGCCGAAGATACGCAGCAGATGTACAAGAATATCGCCTTTGGCAAGGTTCGCTTTCCTCGCGACACCCTGTCGCAGGACGGCAGGAATTTTGTCAAGGGACTATTAAACCGAAATCCCAAGCATCGGCTCGGGGCGACGGACGACGCCGAGGAACTCAAGCGGCATGCCTTCTTTTCAGACATCAACTGGGACATTCTCGCCAAGAAGCTCATCACCCCGCCCTTCAAGCCCAAACTCAAGTCGGAGACGGATGTGTCCTACTTCGATCCCGAATTCACCAATGCGTTGGAACAGAACGGATCCCTCAATGAACGCGCGGCCGCCCTGGCACGCGGCTACGCTGCGTCGACTCCGCTCTCCCCGTCGGTGCAAGCAAACTTTCAGGGCTTTACCTTTGTCGACGAGAGCGCCCTGGACGATCACATGCGAGATCGCATCGGCAGCGACGACGAGGAGATGAGCGATGCACACGGAAATCACGAGGAAGATGACTGGGACAATTTGGACGACATCGACCCGCGCAAAACTAACCGGATGAGCGGTATTGTCAAAACGACGACGGCAGACGAGCAGATGGTGGGTGGCTCCCACTTTGACATGTGACAAAACGCCTTTCCCACCAAGATTGCGCCGGCTTTGACGTGGAGCCTTATTTCCAATACAAGTACGGCACTTTTTTCTTTCCTTTTCCTTGATCCAAAGGCACGGCGAACCTTGACACTCTTACGACTTTGGCACGAATATTTACTTAATTCACGGTACAACTGCATGAAGGTGGCTGGTCGGTTTTGCATTGCTGTTGAAATGGAAGCGGAGCAAGCAGGACAGGAACATGGCGTTTCGGGTGCGTCGGGAGAGGGGAAAAAAGGAGAATAATCGAATCAGCCCTCGGCTTCAGACTTTGTGGTTCATGCATGGTACGCACGAGATGCTGAAAGCTTCAAGAAACAAGATGACGCGGAGGAACGGGCGCGCGCGCGCGCGTGTGTGTGTGTGTGTGTGTGTGTGCCCAAGAGTCGTGAAGTCAGGTTTGTGCCCTCGCCAGCTGAAACGCGCCAGATACATGAGCACATGTACTTGAGCATTTCAGAATCCCCTGGTAGTGATTGTGAGCTATGCATGCACACACGCCTACATGCTCAGGCGGTCGACGAGGTCCATGCTGCGCCCCCAGCCACCAGAACTTTGCCCATATGTATGGCTGGGAATGAGGGACTGGGCAGGTCTCCAAGAGCAGAGAGTTGAGTTGAGAAGGGCATCTTCCTAGAGCATGGAAATTCGCTTCATGCTTGCGGACCTCCAGGTGGCAAGGCTGAGTCGAAAGAAGGCTTCGCACTTGATCATGGTAGCTTTCGGCTCTGCATTGGTCCTAGAGCCAGGACTGCAGCGAGAACAAAGTGTACAACGGGGATGGGATAATCCATCACGCATCCCGCCCCGTGGCCTGAAACGCTGTACTCACCCGTCCTCCTTGTCCACTCCCCCCCGAGATCATATCCGTAATGATGAAATTTTTGGAAGTCCCTATTTTGTGATTGATTCATCCGAAAGCTATTAGTGGCCAGCGTCGTACGTGGTCCGGAGCAAGGCGAGAAGCCGATCAGTGGCCGCGCGGTTCTTCTTCTTGTTCAAGTTCGAGCCAGTCCGGGATAGAAGCGGCTGCCTGACCGGACTGAGAAGCCTCTTGGCCCTCAATCTCGACAGCCATGCTCTCGTACTCTTTCAGGCTACCAGCAAGATCGCTCTCTTCGGGGGAGGCGGGCGTCTTGGGAATGGAAAAGGTCTGTACTTGGCCCTGAGCGTCGGAGTCTTTGACGGGAGGAGTCTTGTAGGATTTTAATTCCTTCAGATAGAGCTCCTGGACGAAGTCGGCTGTGACAGATGCGTCAGTATTCATTAAGTGTCCCGCCAATATACGCGGTCTCCGGATCTGCGAGGGCTTGAGAAGTGTGCAAATTGGTCTGAACAAGGAAGAGAAGCCAGACGCGTCACAAAAAATAAGTGATGAGTCACTGTGCACGACAGGCGAACTTTCATCCTGATACGGTGGTTTCACGATGGGCGCGATGGGGGACAGGTGTTCAGAGGCGAATGAATCATGTGGGGGGGGGAGGAAACGCCATCTTTCTCACCCCTCCGAGAGATTGTTGGGACGATAAAACTCCTAGCCTGAGCATGTCCCCTTGCCGACCGAGAGACGGCGACGATGGAGCTGGCACGCTGTATGAAGAGGAAATCAGGTCAGCAGGAAGCAGGAGGAGACGGCGGCAAGGAACAGAAAGCAAAGGCGAAAAATAGCGACGCAAACAGACGCGGAAAATAACATTACGATGAATACTCACGGAAACTCTCAAAAGTTGAATGAGCATTTTGTGCTGGCTGGTGTTGCTCAATGGAGGCGGGAGACGCTGCGATGAGCGGAGGTTGGGGCTCTCTGAAGAACATGAGAAAATCGTGATGTCGTCCCTGCCCGCTCGGTACGGTCGGAACTTGGACGCATGGATGCCTGAGGCGCAAAAAAAAGTACTATCACGTGACACACAGGAAGCCACCCAACCCCAAACAGGCTGGGGTGGTTAGTTAGTTATAGTGTTATGGCACCTTGTGCGACTACTAATGGAATTAAGTTGATCAGAGTCTGCGAGGTCGAACCTCGTTCCCCGAGTGTGTACCCGGCGGCCCGCCGTAAAATGGGTGCAAGTGGTGTTGTTTCTGAAGGAGTTTTCCTTGACTTCGTACTGGTGATGGCAAATGCGCCTCTACTCGTCTAACCCGAGGACTGGCGTGCATCGTGGAAGGAAGTCGGGCAATAGGTGGGCATCGTGTTAGTTACCTCCATACGTGTCATGCTCCTTAGAATTACAGGGCTAGGACCCGATGCGATGAAATATCAACAACAATCCCCTCAAACAGGCTTCACTTCACACCCTCTCGGCAAGGTTGGAGCGATCACGATGCAAGGCACGACCTTGGCCTGTCTGGGAGTCCTTGTCCATCGAGGAAATGTCCATCGTTAGGCATCTTTCTCCTTTTGGACGACGTGCTCCGACAAATGCTGTTTCGGAGTCGCTCACATTCAGCTCGAGGCGCCGGGTATCGCGTCATAGGGGGGCAATGATAGAGGGCGGCTTTTATCACCCCGACGCGGGCTTTTGGACTCGCAGAAGCCGCGATCTAATAATAGTGACAAGCCAAGCCCGGCAGTTCCGTTCCTGAGCCTGGGCTTCCCTTTTAGAATTTTCGAGGCTGCTTCTACCTGTACCCCCTTCGTGAGAGGTCACAACTCAGCCAAACACCATAGCTCTTCGCCTCAGATGGAGTTGCCCCTAAACTTTGTTCCTATCTCTTGACCGGGCCGAGCCTGGCGATTCTTATTGCGAACCCGGAATACGACGGCCGCCACATAGGTCAGTGAGGTGATGGCGGCGATGACGCTGTACGTCACGACGAAGCTTTGGGTGGCTTCTCCCATCTTCAGGCCTAGGCCGCCGTTGATAATGCCGAGGACGAGGAGGCCTCGGCCGTACCAAATGTGGACATGACTCACGATACCGCGATGCCCATGCTTGACAAAGTACAGATGATGAAGCCAGCCGAGAATGGGCTGCAGGCCCATGAGGGCGCAAACAGAGATGCCCAGCTGGATGTGTGTGCCTTGCAAGGGCTGGCGGGCTGCCGTGTTAGCCGGGAAAGGTGCGGCACGGTACGAAGGCGTAGGGATGGATATACTGACAATCTGCGTGCGTTGTGTGATGACGTATCCGATGCCAAAGCCCTCCCACATGCCCAGGAAAGTGAGCATTTGCCAGCTTGCATGTAGTAGCCATTTCCCAACAAGGGGCATGAGGGCAGAACCGACGGGGTATCCAACAATAAAGATGATGGCCATGATGATGCCGTGAATCATGGCCAGACGTTGCATGTCTGATTGACTCACTCCTCCGTTCCCGGATACAGCGTCTCGATTGCCGTTGGCCGGGCCGCGTCCGAGGAAAGGATTTCCGTCCTGCGCGATGGACGCTTTGGAGAAATCGACGTTGAAGATGTCATAGCCGTCGTGCTTGGCTATGGGGCTCGCGGGGTTTGCTGGATCCGGTGGCGCCTCTCTCGACCAGGCGGCTATCCAGTCCGTCGGGCCTGCGAAGTCGAGAGTCCTGCATTGACTGCAACGGACGTTGGCAGTCATCATGCCCTGGTCGATTCCGGATCCCTCCATGAGCTGGACGTCGTTCCGGGGAACGTGCTCGGGCATGGCGTGGCCCGTTCCTTGCCTCGTGCTGAGCGTCACATTGCCTGAGTCTGCCGCATAAACGACAAACATTTCGCTGTCTCATCCGAGTTCCGATACCCAGTGCAAGCCACTTGTACTGGGTAGGTGCTTGGAGCTGGAAGTAGACGTTGCCGGACCCCGACTGGATTGTGTCCTGCGGCGCTCCCCAGCGAAAGCAGAGGCCGGTCTCAGGGCAGAATGGCGCAGAGGCGCCGAGAACCTCCGTTGCACCTATGCAGATGTCAGTAACAGGGACAAGGTGTGCAATCCAGATGGAGCCAGGAGAACCGGCATCTTACTCAGGATAGCCGCCCCAGCAGCCGCGATGAGGGCATTCCCCATGATCTCCCTGATGTGAGGCAGTGTCCGCAAAGTGAGTATCAACCTGTCGGGTGGTGACGTCTCGAGATCCCGAGCTGATGGGCGCCGAAAGCGTCATATACGCGGGTAAGAATGGCAACGGCAGTGAGAAGACAGAAGACCCAACGGAATTATGACTTTCCATACAAGTCGATCCAAGAAGCAGAGCAATCAGTGGCCTAGGGCAATGCTGTGTTTACGACTTGATCGTGCCCGACGAAGCAGGTCCGCAAACCTTATCGACGAAGGCGTATCAAAGCTAGCAAAGATTGGGGTTGGTGAATGTGGATATGTAGAACCATGTGAATCCCAAGGTGCGGCAGACTCGAAAGAAATAGGAGGCGCAGCCTCGCATCGAGCAGGAGTAGCCAAGGCCGACCGCAACAGGCTGCGACAAGGGCAGATTGGCGAGAGGATAGGGCGACGCCGCCAAGATAGGAGGCGAGAGAGCAGTCATGGGCTCTAATGAACTGTGGGACGCACGCACACACACGCACGCACGCACACACACTTATACACACTCTCACAGCCCGAATATAGTACCGCTAGGGGAGTAGGCTGTTGAAAGGACGGCGGACACTGCCCACCTTGGGAAGGGGGGAAGAGGGACAAGGGGGACCTTTCAACACATTCCGGGACGAGGGGGGGTCGGCCTGGGTCGGACCAAGAAGGATGTGTTGGCGAGATGTTGTCTCACGACGCAACGGCGGGCTTCTTGCGGACGAGATATGGAGCCAGACCCTGCGGGAGGGAGACGAGACTGGGTTTGCTCGTCATCGACGGCAGCGACTCATACAGCTGCTGGTCCGTCGAGGATTGAGGCGTCTGATCCTGACCGAACCTGGAGCCGGAGGCGGGAAAGAAAGGGTGGGAGGGGTGAGCAGAGCTGTGGAGAGAGGTCTTGGGGCGCGAGCTTCCCCGGGACGCGCTGACGGTGAAACTGCTCGGGAAGACAGACGAGCATTCGGCACCGAAGGACTTTCGGCCGTCGTCCCCGAGCTATGCCGTGTTTGATACACCCGTCTGTTTGCCGCTCGTCGCCCGGACAGCGCTTCGGCCTGATCGCACAATCACGAGTGTAGCAGGTGGTGGCATGCTGGAACGCCGGACGTAGCAGCCTCCAACGATGACAAACGCGCGGCTCGGGTTGCACGCTCATCATTGGACGGCGGACGGGTAAAGTCTTCAGGGTGGAGCTTCCCGAGCGGACGAATCAGCAGTGCCAATGGCGGTGCAGCATCGTTATCTTCACGTGGCTAATCGCGAGGAGACCCCGAGCATCAGCCTCTCACAAGCCCCTCACAAGCCCCTCACCCTGGGGAGCCCCGCTGTGCTCTGCTCCGATTCATGGCAATTCCCCTTCCCTTCTTCTCTGCCGCAATTCCTCCCGCTGGCGCGATGCATCCATCGTCTCTGCCCCCAATGCGATCGCGGAGGATTGCAATCCATGTTTCGTCTAGCGCACGAAGCGCATCGCCCGCCTTCCGCCGCCTCACCATCCGTGCCCCATGCCCACAAGGCGGCGTTGCTGCCGCGCGGGACGCCACCGCGACAGGCCGCCGCGCTGACCGATCTGCAAGCAGCTCACCGCGCAACCCCCACCGCACGACCCAGGCTGAGCATGCGTCTTACACGCAATCGATCCGCCCTGGCTGTTTTCTTTTTTGTCTTCTTTTCCATCTCACTTCCTCTTCTTGTCTAGTGGCTTCCCCGGCCGGCTTGTCATCTTGGCTTGGCTTGACTGTGACTGGCTTGGGGCCCGGCGCTCTTGGCGTCATGGGTAGTCGACTTTGTACGCGCGTCACCGTCCCGACAGCACCCAAGGACCGACCCGGCCGAGCACCATGCCGCCGCGACGACGCCGCTCTTCGGCCATACACAGCCGCCACGGCCGCCATGGCTCCCGTCCCCCTCCTGTCCCTCGCCGCACTCGCCATGCCTGCCTCGAGCCGTAGGCCAGAGTGGCCGTGTCGGCATGTCATCATCCCGACCTATCAGCCAAACAGCCCTCATCCAGCGCGAGGCCCTCTAGCCCAGTCGCCAATGGCCACCCTCCAAGTTGTCTGCTAAACGATGCTCTCTTGGGTAAATCATCTGTGTCGACATCATTCGCTGCCAGCTGCCACGTAATACGCCGCCTCTATGCAGTCGCTGAACTACGTTCCAATACCATTGACCAATAAGCCAATATTACTCGCCTCCCCTCGTTGCCTTCCTCCATTCCCCCATACACTCCCCACTGGCGGAGAAATACCCCTCGACAAACAAAACAACTGCTGCCGAGCGTGGGTGCGATCGGGGGCCAACAACATAACGGGGCCAAGACACGGAAAACAGGATTTCGACAAAAGGGAAGACAGGGCTTGAGTCTTGAAAGGTGAAGCGTGCGGTTCCGAATTGACATTCACTGTCGTTGCGCCGCAGGAAACGCATTAGCCTCCAGCAGGCTGGACGACGCGACAAAGCTAAAGCCGCCAAACGTGTCGTCCTTGTGGCTCGCCTCCCCAGTCAACCACGAGTCCCCGGTCGAGACGACGGGACTCAGCGAAAGTTCGGTGAATTCGGGCGCAAAGTTCTCCGCCAGTTCAGGATCCGTAATCATCGGCTGGATGGGAGGCTCGAGTTCTCGTGCCTCCAACCTTACCCAGTCGATCTTTCGGAAGAAGCGGTGCTTCCGGAGCGTCTGCAGATCTTTGGGCATCGTCGAACCTAGCCGCTTGTTGGGGTCCTTCCTCATTAGTCGCGTGAGGAGGTCCTTGGCATCGAGGCTGAGGAAGTACGGAAGGACGAGCTTCTGCTTGACGATGTTGTCCTGGATCTTGGCGTGATTCTGGCCCCGGAAGGGGGGGTTGCCCGTCATGAGGTCGTACCCGAGGGCGCCAAAGGCCCACCAGTCGACCGCCTTGCCGTACTTTTGCCCGAGGATAACCTCGGGCGCCATGTACTCGACAGTGCCCAACATCGAGTTGCAGCTCTCCGTCGGCTCCACCGCCACCTTGGACAGACCAAAGTCGGTCAGCAGGAGGTGGCCATCGGCATCGAGCAGGCAATTCTCCGGCTTCAAATCGCGGTAGACGACGCCTAGGTCGTTGTGGAGATGAGAAATGGCCAGTAGCATCTCCGCCATGTAAAAGGCCGCCACAGTCTCCGACAGCATATTCTCCGTGTTCAGGTGCGTGAAGAGCTCACCGCCCTGGCCGTATTCGAGAATCAGGTACAGCTTCTCGAGGTCTTGGAAGGCGTAGAAGAGTTTGACCACGAAAGGATGTCTATTCACCGACTCGAGGATCTGACGCTCCGTCTTCGTCTGTTCGATGAGCTTCTTGTGCACCACCAGAGAGGCCTTTTTGAACTGCTTTTGCGCATAGAGCCTGCCGGTCGAGCGCTGCTTGACCAGGAGGACCGTGCCGAAGGTGCCTTTGCCGAGGCAGCGCAAAGGCTCAAACTCCTCCGAAGTCATCTTGCGCTTCGGGTTCAGAACCCCCTCCAGACGATCGAAATTGCCTGCCCGCTCACTCACGCTCTCGCTGACGAAGTCGCTCTCTAGGTTTACCTCATAGCTGGTCGACGCATTGTCGGAACCTTCGCTCTCGCTGCGCGAGCCTTCGCGGCTGCGGGAGCGGCTATGCAGGGCATTCGGCACCAACGAGCTAGATCGGGACGAGCCATCGAGGCTCAGAGGATCGAGCGCCATGCGCAGTTTGGCGATGCCGGAGGCGCCGGGCGATGGCAAAGCGCCGAGAACGGGACTGCAGTTGGCGCTGACAACGTCGTTGATTCGGCTACGGCACCGGCGCACAGGTATACGCGACGTATCGTAGACGCCCGAATCAGAGTCCTCGTCACCCGATGTCACGGGCGTGCCCTGGAAGCCGCGGACAGTGCTGAGAGCAAGTGGAACCGAGCCCATGGCCAAGGCCCGCGACGAGGACGATTTCGACTTGCTAGGCATCGTGAAAGGCGTCGGAAAATATGACGTTCAGGCCACGGAGACGCGTCGTTCACGTCGAGCCCCGTCGACGCTCCGGGTCTGCGCGCTGCTGGAGCTGGAAGGGAAGCGCCTGGGTCTCGCACAGGCGGGTAACGCGCATCTGGTACTTGAAAAAAGAGTATCGCATATGGAAAAGCGTTTGTATATGCATTGGGTATCTGAAGAATTCGACGTCGTCTTGCGTAGAGGTCAGCGGTCGCAGGTGGATTCGACGAGTCCGCGGCGTAATAGGAGGGAAGAAAGTGGACGCAAGCGAAGGGAGCACGGACGGGGAAAAACCTCGGGCCGCACCTCCAAGTTGTCCAGGCTGCGCCAGGCTGGGACAGGTTCGGAAATGCAATGCGTTAGCGGGCATTAGCGATGCGATGCCACCATTGCCAGGGCAGATGGAGAGGAGAAAGATCGTCGTGCAGTTACTTCAAAGAGCGCATTCCTTTTTTTGTGCCCTTGGCTTTGCTTTTTTCCTGCAAATGCATTCCTTGCAGCCTGGTCTAAATCGATGAAAGAAAGCCCATGCAGTGTGAGCATGCAGAGAGGGGGGCGGGGGGAAGCCTTGGTCGTTTTTTTCATCGCTACCTAGGCGAAGGGGGGGAGGAGAAAAGGATGCACATCATTGCGACTGATCAATATCTTGCGCCGCTGTGATTCAGCCGCATGCATCATTCATCATCGGGGGCCAGAAACAAGGCAATGCTGCCAAAGCAATCCGCGGGTGTGGGATAGGATGGAGTCTCAGTACGTCGTGCTTCTACAACTTGGGCAGGTAAGCAGGTGGCTGAAGGGAAAGGAATGTTGCAAATACAGGGCCTTGCTGCAAGCAAGCTGCAAGCAAGACTGGAGACTTCTTCCGTCCCGTGGTTGTGCTCGTCTTGCGCCATTTCTCGCCCTGACCATGAATGTTACGGCGCCATCTTAGGTGGCCGCAGGACCCATCAGCCATGTGTTACTGCCCAAAATTGGACCAGGCTTTAAAGTATCTTACCCTGCTGCCGCCATCAGTCAACCACATCAATCAGCCACTGCATTCCCAGCCCAGACTACTTCGTACCATACTTCAACTCTTTCGCCTGCATTGCGCGTACGAAGTAAAACTTGCCGTTCGAGAAGAATTTGATTACTACGCACTAAACTCGAAATTCCACCCGGCAATCACACTACAGTGGCCGGAAAATCCGTCATGTAACTTAGTTAATTGATTTGTCATCGGTGCACAGAAAGACTGTGGAAACTACTACCAAACACTATCAGCGCAAGCGGGTGACGCGGAATCGTCGGGTCTAGTGTCGCTGAGAGTAGCTGGAGCGAGTTTGAGTCCGAGCCAACAAGAAAAAATTCCTCTGCGGAAGCGACTTTTTTTTTCTCCTCATTTTCGTCGCTGAGACGTGGTGTAGTTGTTACATAAAGCTGGATTTACTTCCCTTCGGAGGTATGGGGGCCATGAAGTTGAACGGCGGACTCTGAAAGTGGTGGCGGTCAGACAGCACAAATAGAGGTGCCCCAGTTTTTTCACTCGGTAAACCTCTAATGGGCCAGGGTGACCCCCATGCTTTAAAAACGATTGCGGTGGTGCCGTCGTCTGGGCCGGAGGGCTTGTGAGGATACTGTAGAGAAGGGTGCAAGCTTGTCGAGGAACGATTAACAAGTTACGTATGGCTTCGCGCCCCTTACAATGGGTTACCCTTACAGTTACAGCCCCAGAGATTGACCGGGCCGCGTGACTTGCCTTTTTCCTTTGTCACCTGCTGCTTGGAGCGCGACAGACCTCTCAACACTGGGTTAAAGCAGTGGTCGTGATGAGCTACAGTGGGGCACTCTGTGCTTTTACTCTTCTAGAAAACGGAGGGAAATCGGCACGCGCTCCATCGAATCACGCCCCCTAACAAGCGCACCACAAGGGCATCACTTGTGTCGATACATCAGAAACATGAACTTCACTCGTCTCCGTTCCTCTCGAATATAAGAGATCAGACTCCCTCGGAACGGCTGTTCTCGAAAGGGGCATGGTGACGATGACTAGCCCATGTACACCTGCCGATGCCGCACGTAGTCTCCGCTGGCCCTCACGTGATAGTATCCTGGTCGCCTTCGTGATGTGCACCTAGGTCCGTGTTGTGCGTCGGCACGACCAAAAACAGCACAAAACAGCATAAAATATGTGTCTTCGTATACTTCGTACATTTCATCACTCACAAGTTTGACACAGCCGCATCACACGCTCGATACCTTTCTCAGTATCTCGGTCGTCCTCCGACACTCCCAAGCACCCATACGACTTGTCTTCGTCGCCCGCTCGGGCACAGAGACGAAATAAAGACGAACCGAGCTCTTCAGGTGCTAGGCTAATCATACTTTGGCCTCGTCACGAACAATTTCTCTTGATTATCATGACCTCTTGGCTATCATGATCCACCCATCTAGAAAAGCATACGTGGAGGAGGCCGAGGCCGCCTCCAGCATCTCCCTGGAAAATATCCCCATCGATACCAATTATGATTTACCCATGACCGAGGCCGGTGGCTTCTCCGAAAGAGCATCTGCCGTACTGAATCAGTTCAACCGAAAACGCCTTGCCGCCACCATAGCTGTTCCGACCGATGATGGCCGCGTCCGAACCAAACTACGGGAGATGGGAGAGCCCATTACACTCTTTGGAGAGGGCCCTGCCGAACGTCGCGATCGATTGCGCGAGCTCCTGACCATCCAGGCCGAGATGACCAATCTGGAGAGCGGAGACGTCACAATGGAGGACAAGCCGAATGAGGACGAGGTTGCCGAACAAGAGGAAGAGTTTTATTCACGCGGAGGCGACAAGCTCTTTCGGGCCCGTATCGATATTGCCCGCTTCTCCTTGCCTCGCGCAAAACGGAGAACGGCGGTGCAGCGGGAAGAAGCGACCATTACCTTCCGAGATCAAGTCAAATTCCGCAAGCACATCAAGGAGCGCCTAAAAACCTTCGAACTCCAGGCGAGTCAGACAGTCGGGGAAAGGAACATCAGCATGACCCGCATCTCACCCAATGGCGAGCTCGTGGCCGTAGGTAACTGGGGCGGCCAAGTAAAAGTGGTCGAGATTCCCACATTGCAGGAAAAAGCCAACTACCGCGGCCACACCAATAGAATCAGCGGCATATCGTGGCACCCAGGCGCCACCCTGCCCGAACAAAACGTTTCGCCGGAGTCAGTCAACCTCGCATCGGGAGGTGCTGACGGGCTTGTGCACCTCTGGTCATTGAACAAAGACACGCCTCTTACGACCTTGCAGGGACATTCTTCCAGAATATATCGTGTCGAATTTCATCCTTCTGGGAGATATCTGGGTTCGGCATCCGAGGACACCTCGTGGCGGCTCTGGGACGTCGAGACCACGACCGAAGTGCTACTGCAAGAGGGCCACTCCAGAGGTGTCTATGCCCTAAGCTTCAACATGGATGGCTCTCTCCTCGCAAGCGCCGGCTTGGACAGCATTGGCAGAATTTGGGATCTGAGATCCGGGCGCACGGTCATGATACTGGATGGTCACCTCGACGGGCACATCAAGCCCATCCATGCACTAGACTGGAGCTCCGACGGCCACCGAGTCTTGTCTGGATCGGCCGACGGATGGATCAAGTGTTGGGATGTCCGGAAAGTCCAGCGAATCGGAGGCATTGGGGCTCACAGTAGCACCGTCTCTGACTTGAGGTGGTTCAAAGGCCTCGACGACCCTGTCATCGGAACGCCTACAGGTCGAGACGAGAAAGGGGCCAGGATTCCCAAGAAGTCGGGCACCTTTTTCGTTTCAAGCGGCTTTGACAGAGACGTGAAGATCTTTTCGGCCGACGATTGGGCTTTGGTTCAGACGCTCAGCGGCCACACGGCTCCCGTGGCCAGTGTTGATTATAGCAAAGACGGCAAGTGGATCGTGAGCGGAGGTCATGACCGTACGGTGAAGCTTTGGGGACGTAACGACGGCGAAGCCGTGTGACCCTGGATGACAAGGCCGTATGGCCTGTCTCTCATCAACACCGCGAAAGGAAAGGGCAAGATGATAAGGATATCCCATGGAATGGAAAATCACTCGCGCCATTGATTCCAACACCTGCGCTGCTATACTGAGCTGAGACAGCGCTTGACGAATAGAAATCGGCTGCTTGCCTTGGGCCATTATGACTCAGGTCAGTCGCATTATAAGCAATCTTTGAAAAAAATAAGTGCATTATAAGAAAAACCTCCCCACAATCGGTTCAGTGTCCGGACCATACCGCCAACCCTGAGCGTAGTGCAAAAGAGAAGCTCCGTCACAATTGTTCAACCGGTTATGTCTGAACCTCAAACCCTCCAGCGCAAAGCCTGCAAGGAGACTCGTGTGACATATGCTCGATTGACTAGAAAAGGACACCTTTGACGAGGCCTGTGCTTCCTAGACATAGGAGGCCAATCAGGATAGTACGTGACGAGTGCTCATGCCCCAATATCACGGCACAGGACTATCGAATAGGCCGAAGCTCTATCAAGTTGTGCATTTGGCTGATAACAACTGGCTTGGAAAGAAAAGATAAGTATGAGCTCATGAGGGTTTCATCCCGCCTTTGTGCCTTCCATCTCATCAACACAGTTCGCGGGCTTCTTCTCTCTGCCATGGGTGATTTTCATTGCGGCGCCGCTCCATGTCAGGGTAAACCTCGCATAGGTGAACTGTGAGCCGAGGGCTCTCACAAAGCCGATCAATAGTGATAGTATCGAAAGGAGGCTGGCCGACGATAGTGACATTGATGGCGGTGGTATCAGTCAGGGTAAGGCTGGCCTGAGACTTGTCGACTGGTGATCGCTACCGACCAACTCGCCCTTTTTATATCGTGAAGTATTAGTTAACTGACAAGACGAAAAAGTAGGTGTAGGGGGAGCTTGTAGAGGACTGGTGGGCGGACGCCTGCCCATCAA
>KB853202.1:7127-24420 GCA_000372705.1 Cerataphis brasiliensis yeast-like symbiont
ACGCCCCGAGACCTCGCCATCGTCACCTGCTTCTTGAGGGCGTCAAAGTCCTTCAACTTGGTTGCCTTTTCGTTCGCAACCTTGACAAGACCTGCAAGATGCATGAGTACAGACATGTGTGCTCGGCCATGAACCGTCCTCCACCATTCGCCAGTCATTTCTTCTCCTTCTTGTCATGGCATAGAGAGGGGATGTGAAGGCAAGGTGAATCGAGGGCAGATGCTCACCGTAGTCGTTGTCCTCCTGAAAGTACATGTAAACAATGCCCCCGGAGAAGACCTTGGTCATCTCCTGCGAGTAGAGGGCGCCTGTCTCCTCGAATAGACGGCCGGCCGCGCCACTCGGAAGATTGCAACCGTATTCAGCAAAGAAGACGGGAACAGAATAGGCCTCGAAGAATTTCGCCTGCTCAGAGTAACCCGATTTTTGCATATCGCTCTTGCCACACCATGAGTAGATGTTGTAGCCCCAAAAGTCGATAGACTCGTCCGACTTTCCGCAGTTGAAGTAGTCGGCAATCTCCTTGCGGATATCGACATCATCATTGGCGGCGTAGCCAACGCCCACCCAGCGTGAATTTTTCTTGTTCTTTATGTAGGCCTTGGTGTCGCGAACGGCGGCCTTGACGTAGGCCGAGGCACCAGTGTTGGTCTTGTTGTTGCTCACTTCGTTGCCGGCAAAGAAACCAATGATATTCGGGTAGCGGCCGAGCTCATCCACGACCTTTTGATAGCGGCTGAAGAGCTTGATGTCCCACGCCGGCTCGTCGCGGTTGATGGAGAGAGCGGGCTCTCCCAAATCCGAAATGACGTAAATGCCAGCGTCCTGGAGCAGGCGCATGCAGGCTGAATGGTCCGCCTCGGGGTTTATGGCGTAGGTACGGATCGTGTTGGTTCCCAGCTCTTTGAGGAGCGGAACGTCACGCTTGCACCTGTCCTCGTCGGAGAGCGGGTCGACGTACTTTGTCGTCTGTTCGCTTGTGGCGCCAGCAGCCCCCGTGTCCTGCTGGTAGGCGACTCCTTTAATGAAGAATTGGGTGCCGTTCTTGTAGAAGAACTTGGATCCCTGGAGCGAGCCATATCAGCATTCGCTTCCTCAGGCGGGCTGGCGGCCGTGGCGCGATACTTTCATCTTGATGGGCTCCAGATCAGCCGCGAGGGCGCTCCCCGTCAGCGCAAGGAGCGACAGGGAGAGCTTGATGAGAGCCATGACAGATGCCGGGAGTATAGCGAGCAGGCCGGGGAAAACCACACAAGGCTACGGCGGCGCTTCTCGGCGTCAACCGCGAGGATCAAGCCGGAGCGCAGTTTGAGGGCTGAGCAAAGGTCGCGATGACAAGGTTCCGTCAGCGTCTAGTGCTCCGAGCCCAGCAATGGCCAGCCAAGGTAGGGGGAGAGGGGGGGCAAGGAAGGACAGGCGTGGTTCGAAATATCAAAGTGCTGTTCCAAAGGAGCGACAAGAAGGACGATGCCAAACAATGAGAACTGGGCGAAGCGGGCAGGCTTGGGGAAGCAAGACGGGGATGATGCGGAAGGCGAGGGTGAAGAAGGAAAAGGCTTTTTGGTCCGCCATCAGGGGAAAAGGCGGCTGGCCAGGCCAGGCCAGGCTCGACAGGACGGCAACCGGTGTCCTGAGCTATAAGAGGGCCATCACGCAGCGGTTGACTGGGCACTGTGCCACACTGTCTCGGACGGGGACGCGCTAGAGCTTGGCGCAGCACAGGGCAGCGGGCTGACGGACGGCCCCTGGAAAGGGCGGCCCACAGCGGGCGCCGGAGGTGAGGAGATGGGCCTCTCCGGGATCATTGCACTGTCCAGGATTATTGTCCGGGATGCTAAGGAAAGGGGCCGAGGTCTCCCATAGCCCGGGAAATGAACGTCACCGACACACCCAAGCGTCCGCGCGGGCTGCCCCTTAAAGCCTTGATTTAGACGGGCTTGGAGGGAGGCGAGCCGACGGCCTCAGATGCGCATGCGCCTGTGTTGGGCTTGGCGAGCGGCGCTCAGGCAACGACGGGAGATGTCCATCCGATTCCCGTACACTAACCGCTGGCGCCGGCCATGTGTCCGCCGCTTCGTACGTGGTGCCTCCCAGAGTCGCAAGAAAATAAGGGGCAAATGGCTGCCCGCTCTGCTTGCCTGATCGGACGAAAATCCGCCGGCATGCTTTCGCTTCACTAGACGTCGTCTCCGCTCATCTGCGGTCCGGCCTACACAGCGGGGTGGCCTCCTCCCTCGGTTCTCGCCGTCTTGGGAGTTATTTCTCTTTTCCTGTCATTGACCTGTCCGCCCTGTCTTTTCCCCAGGCGAACTGAAGGCCCGCCATTCCTCATCCGCGATTTGCTCGTTAATAATAAACAGACAGAGGCGGACGGGTCTTGTTTGCCTTTATCCACCAATGGCACGGCAGGACAACGCCCTCTCTCCCATGAGAAACCAGGGCCGCCTCCTGGGCGCCAAACATCGGCGCCTTTGTCTCACCCCACCCTGCATAACCGCAACTGGCCAAGCCTTGTGGCTGCACAGCCGCCTGTGGACCCTCACGCGGAGTCGTTTCATCAATCACCCGCCCCATTTCAACCAGGCACTCCCTTTTTAATATTCGTTATTTAGTTATCGCACGTCCAAACGAAACGCAAAGCCGGCCTCCAACGGATGATCGCCCTTGCGGCCCGCTTTTGTTTGTTTGATCGTCCGGGGCACGCGTACCAGGTATTCTGGAATCAGTTTGACGTGTGTACAGCACGCTAGCCTGTTCTTCGAGCAATCAGCTTGACATGTATTCTTATGTGCAATCAACTACCGCTAGCCAACTACTCTACCTGGCCTTTTCTTTGCACGGCCAACTCTTCATCCTACCTGGCATCTTGCCGCGGGGTGCCCCATCTACACCATTCTCATCGTGAGCATTTTTTCTTCCAACATCCACAATGACCCTCGCATGAGCATTGCCACTAGCCGCGCTGGCTACCGATCTGGCCTCAAAAAGCCGACATCGATGGCGGGCCCGATTCGTAATTATTTCCTTCGAGTGCGAGAAATGTCAACTTGCCTGCACAGTGCATCGGCTTCGTTGCTCGTCATCACTTTCATCAGCCGATTTGCTCCGCGGGTCATGCTTGGATTCTTGGAACAGCTGCAGTGGTGCCCTGCAAGGCCTCCAAATGATGTCATGGCCTCTCGCTCGTCCGTCATCTGGATACCTACGTAGCCTTGGCAGGGTATCTCGGTCCGGCTGAAGACGCCAACTCGCCAGACAGCGCTTATGATGTCATGAGCAACTTTACCAGACACGCAACTTATTAACACGTGTACGCGGAGTGACCAACAAACAGCCATTAATCATTTCGTTGCGGGTACACTCACCAGCTGTACGCATAGTCGCCCAAGTTCTTGAGCCTCGAACCTCTCAGACTCTGAGAGCAAGACCATCATGGCGTCTGTCCAGGATCGCAAGCCTCCCAACGCTGGCACCAAGGTAGTACTATCCTGAGGCGTGTCCGCTATTCGGCGGAGAAGCGCCCTGACGTCGACATTACGTCGCTGAAAGGCTGCATCAAGGTGAACCCTGGCCGAGAGGCTCCCATCAGCCGAGAGGGTGCGGGTTTTGTCGCTCCAGAGTCGCTCGCCGCACAATCCTATGAGGAGGGCGGCGGATTCGCCGAGAACCGCAGCGCTCAGCCCGAGAGCACTTCACGTTCAGAATCGCCGTCGCTTGACGCGGACAGCACTCAACATCCATCGAGACACAAGGATAGCCCGTCTGATCCAGGCATGGACACGGCCCCTGCCCACATCGATCATTTGCAGACTTCCGGGGCGAAACGTCCTCATGGCAAGAATCTCAAGGAGGACGGCTTCGACAATTCAAGGCTAGAGGATGGCATACAGAAGGCATTCCGTTCCGAGCCAGGGTCCATTGACGACCCCAGTCGGCTTGCTGAGGCACGCTTTACCCGACCCGAGGCGGCGCAGCCCGACGCCACGGCTCAACGAGATGGCAAATTGTCGACCACAACAGCATACGATCACCTGAGTCCGGAGACCTCTTCATAATAGGTATGCCAGTTTGCATGGCCAGCATGCATGAAGCACTGGCTGCTGTATCTGTGCACGTCTTGGCTATACTCTCTTCATTTGTGCCTAATAGATCCCGTGTCCGTGGTGAAATACTGCAGTAGCTAGAGGAAACCAAGCCGCAGGCTGTACCGGTGGAGTCATTGCAAGCGAGACTTGGGTCCGACCTTGGGAAACCAAGGACACACAAACACGGGAGGGATCAGCCGAGAGGGAAAGGGACATGTTGAGCTAGGAGAGAAGCAATGGAAAGGTGTATAGACGACCATCGCTGTACTGTTGAACCTGGACACCATGAAAAGAGCCAAATGCTTCAGGGTAAGGGGCTTGCTTTGTGATAGATAGAAGCTTATCATGTCTGCGCTCTTACCGGACCCAAAAATCATCACGCTTTCGGCCACTCGGGCCCGCAAAGGCTTATGCAGCATCTCAATTTGCCCAGTTGTCCTCCTCTCTTTAATGTTATGCTTCTCACCTCGCTGCCTCCGGTCGAGTGTTTTGTAAGGCGGTAGTCGGGATTGCAAGAGCGAGGACACCGTATTCGTATTCGTATTGATAGCCGGCACCCTTATCGGCACCACTTCTGATGCAAAGGCTCCATAAAAGGGAAAATTCCCACCCCCGCCCTTTCGTTATCTTTTACGCTTGCGTCGTCCAGTTCGGGCAGATGTCTTTGTTGTCAACAGCCCATTGACTTGGCGTCTCTCGCCTCTTTTGCCCTCAGTACCTGGCATAGAACTGTACCAGAAAGAAAAATTCGCAATCGGAAGCCATAAGCGATCCTTATAGCCTCTTTTTGGGACGACGCGCCGCCCCGTCTTCGCTTTCGTTGGCCTCTTTCTCCTACATCGTCACCATGCCTTCCGCCTCCAAGGAGAAGAGACTAGCCAAAAAGGCTGCCGAGGGCAAACTTGACAAGAAGAGCAGCAAGCCGAGTAAGTCTAAGAAGGATGATACTCAGCTCGATGTCAACGGCAACCCGATCGAGGATGACGCTCCGGCCACGTCGGGCGACAAGATGGACGAGGTCAAGCGTCTCGCCGATCAGATGGACAAGCACGGTATCTCTGATCGCGTGACCACTGGCGTTCTCGCCTCGACTACATCCAGCAAGGATGTCAAGATCACAAGCACTAGTCTGGTTTTTCATGGCCGTGTTCTCATTACCGATTCCACTCTCGAACTGTCCTTCGGCCGGCGCTATGGCCTGCTCGGCGAGAACGGCTGTGGCAAGAGCACTTTGCTCAAGTCAATTGCTGCTCGGGAGTTTCCAATTCCCGATCACATTGATATTTATTTGCTCAACGAGGGTGCGCCCACAACTGATTTTGGCGCCTTGGAATGGGTCGTCAAGGAAGCCGAGGCCGAGATGGATCGCCTCGACAAGCTGGCTGAGAAACTTCTCGAGGAAGAGGGCCCCGAGAGTCCGGTTCTGATTGACCTCTACGACGTATGAAATCTTTCAACTCGTTGTCCGTCAACAATATGCTGACCAATTTCACAGCACATGGACAAGATGGACCCTTCAACTTTCTCCACACGAGCTTCGTTGATTCTGACCGGTCTTGGTTTCAACAAGAAGACACTCCATAAGAAGACCAAGGATATGTCGGGTGGATGGCGCATGCGCGTTGCCCTAGCAAAGGCCCTATTTGTGAAGCCTTCTTTGCTGCTTCTCGACGATCCGACGGCTCATTTGGACCTCGAAGCCTGTGTGTGGCTAGAAGAGTACCTCAAAAAGTGGGAGCGTACGTTGGTGCTAGTGTCGCACTCCATGGACTTCCTCAATGGTGTCTGCTCGAATATGATTGACATGCGCCAGCGCCAACTGCAGTACTACGGCGGTAATTACGACTCGTACCACAAAACACGCCTCGAGAACGAGACGAACCAGATGAAGGCCTACCACAAGCAGCAGGATGAGATAGTTCATATCAAAAAGTTCATCGCCAGTGCCGGCACATATGCCAACCTTGTCAAGCAAGCAAAATCTCGACAGAAGATCCTCGATAAGATGGAGGCCGATGGTTTCATCGAGCCCGTTGTGCCGGACAAGATTTTTACCTTTCGCTTTGCCGACGTAGAGAAGCTGCCGCCTCCTGTGCTATCCTTTGACAACGTCACCTTCTCCTACTCTGGTAAAGCCGAGGACGACCTGTATCGTAACCTGGACCTCGGCTTTGACATGGATTCGCGAACTGCTCTCGTTGGCCCTAACGGTGTAGGCAAATCTACGCTTCTTCGCCTAATGACCGGAAAGCTATCTCCGACCGGCGGTGCTGTTACCCGGCATACTCACCTGAAGCTTGGCTTGTACTCGCAGCACAGCGCCGAGCAACTTGACCTCACCAAATCGGCGCTCGACTTCGTTCGCGAGAAGTATAGGGAGAAGTCTCAAGATTATCAATACTGGCGCCAGCAGCTCGGTCGCTATGGCCTTAGCGGCGATTCCCAGACCGCCCTCATGGGCACTTTGTCGGAAGGCCAGAATAGCCGAATTGTGTTTGCGTTGCTGGCCATCGATGGCCCTAACATGCTTCTTCTCGACGAACCAACCAATGGCTTGGATATCCCCACCATCGATAGTCTGGCAGACGCCATCAATGCCTTTAATGGAGGCGTCGTTGTGGTTTCCCATGACTTCAGGTACAAGAATCTCGCCGGTTTCTTCCAAGACCAAGAATTACGACTGATGTTTTTCGTTGCAGGCTGCTGGACAAGATTGCCAAGGAGATCCTGGTGTGTGAAAATCAGACGATCCACACTTGGGACGGCACTATTGGCGACTACAAGCACTATCTGCGGAAGAAGATGATTTCCGCTGGCGCCGTGTAAAAGCTTTGAATCTACAGATGCACGTTGAATATGGAAACTTTAGAGGTTTGTGCAAGCACCCAAGAAGGTACGGCCTGCAAAAGGGAATGGGAACTTTCGGGCATGATGGAAATGATGGGTCGTTTCGCACAAGGGCCAGCCTCCGACTTGTTTAGAAAATTACTTGCGAGTCACACGCCTATGTGCTGGATATTTGGGTTTTGCTGGCCCCGGAATAGAATTTGGTTGCCACAAGTTGAGAATTGTTTCTGACCTCGGTACAAAAGCTGAACAAAGGGATGTCGAAATGAAAGTCGCTATCAAGTGCTGAAAAAAAATCGCGACTGGCCATCACCCATCACTTGTCCCATGGCACAGAACTGCGTCGATAGGGAAAGCAACTATAGCCCTCGAGATAGAGCCTGTCGGGGGATTTGACCAAGGAGTTCGTGTCATCACGGACAATTTGAGATTCCCTCTAAATCGTCAAAAATGCCATGACCAGAGTTGAAATACAAACCTTTCATAATTAGTACCAATACCTGCCACAAAAACCGCCAACTTCATTTCTGCTTCAATTCTAGCAAACCAAACTGTCGAGTTTGAGGAGCCCTCATGTACTGGCTAACTAGCGCCTCCTATCCCGTCGCTCCATCGGCTGCCAGGCCTTGAACAGTTTGGGACTGGCAGCGAAGGTCGAAACCCCTTGATTGGAAGTACTCGCAAAAGCAACCATTTCTTTATTACTATGTGACCAAAGAACCGGTGGAATGATGTGGGCGAGAATGGAGACGCAACCTCGTGAAACGCGTCAGCTTTAGTGGTAATCCCTGCATATAAAATAGCTATCGACAGCAGCCGTGCTTCGTAGCTGTTCGTTGAACATGGCGAGATGGGGTTCATCAAGCACCTCGCAACCGCTCACGAAGATTGTATTCCTAGAATCGACTGGAAAGCTTTTGAATGCTCACGGTACAATTTCATACTCTCTCTTTTTCCTCTTTCTCCCTCTCAGAACATGTGACTGCCATATTGAGCTAGCGCCCTTTTCTTCCCCGCTACAACCCAGCCTCTGGTCACCGGTCGCGAAACGTAGATGACGTTCTTGCCGAAGCACGTGCTGCACAACGTTGGCTTAAATCGTCATCGCCATCACCGTCAACTTCCTCTATCTCTGCCTCTACTGTTGTTCCAACTTCTCCAAAATTTTTGCCCATTTTTTTGTTTATCCTGTCCCGTCTCTTCCTTTTCTTTAATTCTTCGCCTCTTGACATCCTTCTACATCGCGACGTCACACCCGCAGTGCGCTTGCGGCTTCTGCTGCCCTGCCCTTTGTGGCTATAGACTCTTCCACCGATCTTCTATTCGGAGCTAACCGTCATCAAATCATGGCACGAGCTATCAGTCGCCTACCTGTGGCCAGAGTCGCCGTCGTCATCCTTCTTTTGCTCGCGGCCAAATCTGATAGCGCTTCCACCATAGCTCATAACTCGCTCGACAGCTATATCCTCCAATCCCCCGATGCTGACCTCTTCTCGAACGTGGGACCTCCACATCCTGCCGAACATACATTTACTCTGCGGCAAATATTTCACCATGGCACCGGCCGATATCCAGAGCTTCATCGAAAGCGGGACATCGTCTCTGACGAGACGTCCCGCATTTTTCTAGCCGCCGACGGCGAATATCCAGATCATGACTTGACGCAGCTAAAAACCAGAAGTCGTCCACAATCAATACAGCGCCTGGCTGACCGGCGCCCGTTCGTCGTGGACTCCTTGGTTGCTCAGTCGAGACGAAATGGCTTCGTTTCCGCCCTCGACGTCTCGGCCTGGGTCTTGGACGATGTTCCATCGCCAGATGTCACAGACAAAAATACGGTTCTGAGCTTAGCTTACATGGCTGCCGACGCCTATGTGAAAGATGAAGGCAACGCTGAATGGATAGACGTGGGCGCGCCTTTCAATCGAAGTGCCGATTTCGGCTGGCACAGCGACGGCCTCCGCGGCCATATCTGGGCCGATGAGACCAACTCGACCGTAGTCATTGGGCTAAAGGGCACCTCGGCTGCTGTCTTCGATGGCGAAGGTACTACGACCAATGACAAGATAAATGACAATCTGCTATTTAGTTGTTGCTGCGCGCAACAAGGACAGTGGACGTGGCATCAAGTTTGTGACTGCGCAACGGGGACCTATTCGTGCAATAACACCTGCGTTCTCGAGGCCATGCGCGAGGAGAACCGCTATTATGCTGCCGCACGCGAGCTCTACTCGAACGTGACGGAGCTTTATCCCGGCTCCTCGATCTGGCTGACGGGCCATTCGCTTGGGGGTGCTGTCACCTCATTACTCGGCCTGACTTACGGCTTGCCCGTGGTCACCTTTGAGGCCGTGCCAGAGGCCCTCGCCGCTTCCCGTCTCGGTCTGCCCATCCCTCCGGATATGAATGCCGACCTACACCAAGGTCGACGACATACAGGCACCTTCCACTTTGGCCATACGGCAGACCCTGTGTACATGGGTTCCTGTAACGGGGCCACAGCATCCTGCTCTTTTGCAGGTTATGCCATGGAGTCGACTTGTCATACCGGTCAAGAGTGTGTTTGGGATGTAGTTGCTGATAAAGGCTGGCGAGTCGGCATCGGCAACCACAAAATCCGTGCCGTCATCCAAGACGTCATCCTCCAGTACGACAACGTGCCATCGTGCAGGTTCGTACCAGAATGCAGGGACTGTGCCCAGTGGAAGATGTATGAGAGCAACGGGACACGGGCCTCGACAACCGCCTCGCCCACGACAAGGACCAGGACACGAACACGCACCTCAACATGCCAGACACCTGGCTGGTGGGGATGCCAAGATAAGACGACGGGCGACCCGACAGCGACATCGACAACGACGACCTCATCATCGTCGACCTCAACATGCAAAACCCTAGGCTGGTTCTGGTGCAAGGATAAGACGTCGACACCAGAAACAACGACCACGACGTCGGCTACCACCACATGCGAGACCCCAGGCTGGTTCGGATGCCGAGACAAGACGACCCAGACAGCAGATCCAACGCCATCTGTACCACCGCTTTCCTTGACTTGTGCAGCTCCCGGCAAGTTTTGGGGATGTCGGAATCAAGAAATTGTAGCATCAGCAAGCGCCAGGCCGGGTACCATAGCCTCTCTCGTTCCACCGCCAGTCACGGCATCGGAAGCATCGACGGCCACGAAGTTATCGGTAGCCGACATAATGCCGCCGGAAAATGGCAGCAAGTGTCGCCACCGCTCCTGGCCAGGCTTCTGCAACGACTGGGTGGGCACGGAAACGGAAGATTCCTCGATCGAATTATAGTGCGCTACGGGGTAGGCTTCAATCAAGCCGTGGCAGGCAATCTTTTGGTGGGCTTTGCACTTTGAGATCTATGTAAGATGGAATCCACCTCGACTCGAGGTCAGGAAAGCATGACTGAGCGGCGTGGACGTTACTGGAAAGTGTGAGTGATTGTGTGCTGGACGATCCACTTTTCGGTGACGCAGCAGTTTGCGAGATACAGCGGAATACTTGCCTGAGTATATATTTATATATATATATATGTGTGTGTGTGTTTGATCATGGGTCAAAGAGACTCAAGGGGCATCTGTCAAGAGGGTGGAAGTTAGGAGTGTAAGTCTTTTTGCCTTTGTACGAAGTGTCAATTTGAGTAAACGTTCATTCTCTTCGGGCTACTCGCGGGACAAATATACAGTATTTGAGTGTCTGTGCTGGTACTGTATTAGCAGCGGTCCGCAACAAAGTCGATGACGGGCACCAAGATCTGCAAGCAGAGTGTCACTGTCCTCGGAACGGCCCAGCCGTATTTTGCGGGGCAATACTGAGACATGGAGGCCGAGGTGCCGCATGGTTGAGTATCGCATACAGTTCTGCTTTTGATGTTTAGTGCCGCCCTGTGCAACACACGCACCCAGCCCCTGAGGCTATTCAGGGCTGCCAACGCAAACGCGTGCTCGAACGTCCCGAGGCCCTAGATGGCTCCGGAACTTGCCAAACGAGGAACGAGGTAAAGTCTAACTCTCCGGGGAGAGTAGGTACTGCTGGCGCAGTCCCTTGGTCAAGTCCGTACTCTTTGGAGATGCTTTCCATGTATGCATCTTAGCAAAGGCAGATCCGACGGTTTCTGCGGTACCGCATGATTCGGACTCCAAAGTACCACTGAAACGGCTCTTCTCGCAGCTCGTACTTGCGATTCAAGAAACTTGGTCGGGTCGTCGACCGCATGTGCTGCTGTAATGGGCTGTTGCCTTACAGTGGATCTGGCTGGTTGCCGAGACACCGCCCGGCCCAGCTCTGCTGTTGAGAGGAGGAAAAGTACGGGCAACGTTTGCACCTCTCTCTTCTTGCTTCATAGAGCGTTGTTTAGCAACCAGCGACCAGCTACGTGAACAAGCTTGCTGGCCCGTAACAGCTTCCTTGCTGGGGCTGAGGACCAGAATATCATCGACGTAAGCTAGCACCATCACCTGTCCGTTAACGTATACGCATGGATCTTAATCAGTCCGTCCGTATTTCTTGTGTCTGAGCACTGCGGAAATCTCATTATACCACAACAAGGGCGGCTGTAAAGAGCCTTGTACAACTCGGCCACCACGATAGGGTCTTGACCTGGTTTGAGAAAGCCAGGCTCTATGCAGCCCTTTGGAAGCTCCACGTGAATTTTGTTGTCGCTCTTCATATCTATATTCAAGAAAGCATTGGCAAAATCGAACTGCCGTATATCAAGGTCACTCCGGGCTGCGATTGAGATAACCGTATAAAAAGTCTTTGCGGCAAGGGCAGCCGCGAACGTTTCCTGGCCGTTATCCTCTTGAATATCACCGCGAGCGCAGATGCGTGCTTTGAAGCGCTGAAGGTACCCGTCCCGATCAAAACTGTAGGCAAAAACCCACTTGAGGGGAATGGCGGTCCCTGCCGCCCGATTTCTCTCTGCGATGGTGCTGCCGTACCATCGTAAGTGTTGATCAAGCCATTTTTCGAGAACCTTGGGTGTCGCCCAGTCATTGCGGCAGCTGGGGAGAATATTGCGCAACTTGACAGCCGTGAAGTATGCCTCTGGTCAGAGGTTTCCCGGCAGCTATTTTAGCATAGTCCGGATTCGTTGCTGCGTAACTCCATCGGGTATCCTGGCATCCCCGGTAGGCTCCTTCGTGTGAGACGGAGGAATCTCGAAGATGATGCCTTCGTCTTTCACCCAAACCTTAAACGGCGAGTGACGTTCCGGGAGACTGATCCGAGATACCTCGTTTTCAAGCTGAAACTGACAAATGACCACACCGCAATGGCGCCGAATGAGTGCCTCAAAGTTGTAAATGAGGTCGAAGATTTCAGACTTGGCGGCCATTGTCCACGCAATTTGCATCCTACTGTATTCATCTGTGGCGGGTAGTGCGTAGTTGTGGCCATTATCAGGAGGAAAGGAGAAAATGGTTGTAAAGACACGGAATAATGAATGAGTGGCTCTGTTTGGTGATGACCGTCTCAAAATCTGGTCATAAGCCTTGCCAACCACACACCCCTGGCACTCAGCTGTGGTGGACCCCGAAATTCGTACGCCAATTGCCTTGGTTCCAAGGTGGCCAAGGGCTTGGGGCACGACGTGTCCCGGCCGTATGTGCCATAGCTTTGCTGTGTCAGTACAGATTGAGAGAGGCTGTTAAGAAGCGCGATGCGGGTAAATCGTTGCCATGAGTAGAGGGGTAGAGGATGAGGATACCACTACAGAGAAAAAAGACAGGTTTTTATTGAGCTAAGGTCAGTCCGTAGCAACTCTATTTTTCAACATGTTGCCGAAACACAGAGTGTTGTCATAGGTGCTGGTCCAGCATCCCAACTTCCGCAACTGATGTCCGCTTATCAGGTTTGCGTGAAAGCCAGGTACGTAGGCTACATTCAGTAGGGCGAGGTTTCTTGTGTTAGGACCATCGGGGCCGTTGAAAACGTGTCTCACGATCCGTTTGCCCCGCCAGAAGACCCGAAGCGCCTTGTCGCCTACAGGTACGACATCTGTCGGTTTAGCCTCCTTCGTGTCCACTAGCAAGTCTCTGTTATTCACGACATGAGTGCTCGCGCAGTTTTCCAGGATAATCGAGTCACGACGTGGATGGTGTTGCGGCATGGGAGTCGATAACGCCGATTCCGGGGCTATTCCGTCCAGGACCATGTGTGCCATGGGCGCAAGCCATGGTGCCCAATTTTCCTGTCCGGGTTTAGCACGGAGGCTGTCCACTACTGTCTTTCACTTCGGACCGCTCAACGCAGTCTTGCACTTGGTAATACGTTCCTGTTTTGCGCGGCGTCCGTTGGAGGCTTCTCTTGTCACGGCAATCTGCATGGCAACACAAAGAGATGGTTTCCATGTATGGGCTTCCCGAGGAATGCCACAAGGGCAGTTGCGCCCCTTCTTCTGTGCTTCCACTGTGCTGAAAAGCATTGGATCCCATCGGTTTGCTGCTGATGGTGTTTTCCCTGGCTTCCCTGACAAATAACCCGCCGATGCCTTTGAGGGCGAGTTTGGTGGTTTCGTTCAGCGTCTGGCGTCTTAGCGAACTAACTCAGTCCGGTCTGCTTGAGTTATTCCGAAAACTTCTCTCAGGTATCTCACCATTTTCCGAGGATTAGCATGTCTTGGGAAGTTCTTTGCGTTTTTTGCGACATCAGCATCGACCGACTGGTTAACCAAGTGTTGAGATCCATGTACGCCTTGTGTCGGTTGTTATACACCGTCATGGCCAGCTTGGTATTTTTGCGGTAGTGTCACAAGGCGTCGAGTTGATCGGTCGGAAGGGCTTCGACCTGAAGCCTCGCACATTCTTCTTCGTAAGTCGGAGAAGCTCTGGGTTCCCTCAGTTCTGGTCCCTCTTTGTTATCCAAGTCAGCGTACTCCCATACATTCAGGTATTCGGCCCGTCGAGTGTCGAGGTTATACCAGTTGACCCAGCCTTCCGGTTTCATGAGCATGATATTCACAGCGGTCGTGGCGGTGCTTTTAGAAGTGATCGAAGACATCGTGTTAGCTTGAGCGAAAGAAGGAGATGTTAGGTGTCAGATAGATAGCTGTGAGAGATTGTGGCAAGAAGTGTGAAACCGGATTGGGTAAATGAGCAATTCATGTAGAAGCTCGAGCAAAGTAAGAAGTGTTGGTCGAGTTGAGTTGAATTGGGTTGCCCGGGAAGACGTACGGCCCTTAATTGCCTCTCCGGCCGGAGGATCATGCATTTCAGGTTTGCGTAGTCAAAATTCATAGCTATCGCATGCAGTTCTGCTTTTCAGGTTTAATACCGCGTTATGCTACAGTAAGCCGCGACGAGTAAGCATACACAAAACTCAGGGAAAACTACGGCGACCCGCTTACGGAAACTCTTCCTGAATTAGCCCATGGTGGGATATCCGCCATCGCGAAGTTAGTAGAGATCAAGGATAACGGCGGCGGACCCTTGTTCATGGAAGAGGTGTACTGGCTCTCTTTTGGAGCAGAAATACAGAAGGCAAGGCCGCGATAGATCAGTTAACCACCTGCTGACTGAGGTAGAAGACGTACGAAGCAAGGCTGTCTCTGTTCTTGCCGGCCACTGCAAGCAGATGAAGGTCTGTCTTTTTGCGCGCAATCTCAGGTTGCCGAGCAGATTCCCCATAGAGAGGGGCAGCGGATTCATGTAGGTTCGGGGTTATGAATACGATAATTGCCAAGGGTCAGAGCGTCCCTGGCGAGGATCTTTGCGTGATCCTGCTCAGATGCCATGAGCATATGGAAAAGATGTTCCAAAGCGTGAGGCCCGGACTTCGTCGACGATCCGCTAGCGATATGCCCTTTGTCTTCAAAGACTTCAACGACCACGATCTCCTGTATGTGCTCGAAATCAAATTCGAGTCGTCCGGCTTCCGTGCCTCGGAACAAGGAAGACGCGTTGTCCTCAAGGCCCTCGTAAGAGAGCGTCATCAACCTAACGAGAGCAACGGTGGCGCAGTTGACACTCTCCTGTCGCGAGCAAAGGCTAGCCACGGGGAAGAGAGCGCGGTACGAGAGGCAGTCGGCCTTGACGAGACATTCAACCGAGCAGGAGAGGCGAAACAGACCTGGCCATGCTATTTCGGGGCGAATTCAGTCGCGAAATAATCAGTGCTTGCCTCCAATGGCTCCAGACGCAGGTCAGGCAACCCAGGGCCGTTGCAGAGGTCCGAGAGAAGATGACCTTTAGCTTTCTGCTCGGGGAGGGGGGGGCAGCTAGTCATGGAGAAGACGATGACGGCCAGAGACACTTGGCGAGCTGACAGAAATGATGGCCAAGGTCAAGTATGAAGATAAGATGATCATCATACTAGCCGGTTATGTCGGGGATATCAACCACTTCTTGTCGATGAATCCGGAGGTGACGAGTGGCTTCCCAGAAACTACCCATTTCGAGCCTGTCGTTGCTGGGAAAAGCGCCAAGCTACTGGTAAGCCTCATTCCAGGAAAGATGGCAAATTTACCGGCGAAAGGAAAGGGGGCCGAGATGCCCAATCTAGAACATCGTCCTTCCGATGCTTTCTCTGGCGCCGCCGTCCAGATACCTAAGAAGACTCGCCGAATTAAAAGACTGGGTCAGCGCGAGACTTCAAGACACTTGAAAGCTCGTGTTTCGCCGCGCTGATCTGGCGGGAGAAAGGCATGGGATTGAAAAAATTGCGCAAAATGATGGTGGAGAGACTGAGACGATAGAACCTAGCGAGTCTACCATTCCACAATGCCGGATCGGGAACAGAGCCGCGAGTACATTCTCAGCATACCAGCGTAGACGGCTCCTCCGAGCACGAAAACACATGGCAAACGAGGCGGCGGCGTGGAGGGCGAGGCCGCCGAGAAGCCAGCAGAGGACGAGCGTGATAGACAACAAGGCACGTCGGGTTCGTCGACGAAGTGTGGAACCAACTCGAACAGAATGGTGCTGAGGAACAGCTCACGGAACTTGAGTACCAGAGGCTGAAAAAAGCACAGCAATCAGCAAGCGAGGCGGACCGGGAGAGGATAAAACGGGAGGTGCTGGCTGCATAGGAGCGGCGGAAGCCAGAGGCTGCGCAGCCGACTTCGGCTCAAGGCACCGGGGGGCCTACCCCATGGGATACGCGTGGATCAAAGGGGCGGGAGGATGCTATAGATACGTCGGATATCAGATGAGGGAATCTCCGAGGTGTATAGAGGGGAGGAATCCATGGAGTTCTGGGGCTGAGATAGAGCCAGAGGGCATGAGTTTCTCGTTAGAGAGGTAGTTACCATCAGCCACACCGTTGACGGTGGATCTGCGAAACTAGCATGATATGATGGCATGCACGTGCATGCAATCATGCATGCTCTCTTAAGTAAGCCGTGATTGCCCTTCTCGTGGCTTGATTTCAGTCCGGGATCGGGCGAGGGAGTCGACGCGTGTGCATGCGAAAGTGGAGGAGACGGTCGAAGGTGACGATGCCAGCATGCGGGCGGTTAGGGCTGCTAACTATTGGCGTCTGGAAGGTGCTCGAGTCACGAGGCTGATGCCATCTGCTTTTGGATCCAGGGCTACGAAGTAGGGTGGGCCCATGATTTGAGCCAGCCAGCCACCCGAGGCGGCGGTTCGCTATACCGCGCGGTACTTGATGTGGCGGTCGCGCCGGACGCTCCGGGGCACACCGAGCTGCTGTAGGACGACGAAGGCGGGCTAAAAGATACAAGGCCTGCAGGTTCTCCCCAGGTGCCGACATGGCCGTGTCCGGGGCATCGTCGCTCGGCTCGGCCCAAAGGACGGGGCGAGGAGGCAAAAGAGGAGCGCAGGCGAGCGACAGGACGGAAAGGGACGCGGTGAAGGGGCGGCAGTTGAGGCGGCCGAGGCAGCAACCCGAGCGAGGCCCTCGGCCCAGAGGTAGCTAAGCAGGTTGGTGTGGTTGGGGAGAGACCGCAGCAACTGGCGGTGCCGTGCGCGGTGCACCTTGGCTGGCTTCGGACGGGATCCGCCACCATCACCACCCGCACCGCCAGCACCACCTTGTGTCGACCTTCGCTCGCTGCTTCACTTCGGGACGTTCTTTTTGTTTCCCCCCCCCAGGTCCTTACTCCCATTCCCTTCCGCCCCTTTGTTGCCTCGCTACCTCCCCTCCGCCCCCTTCCCCCCTTCCTCGGTTCGCTAACCAGTTCTGCATCATCGCCGGCATCGTCAGCTTCCCTTGCCGTCGGTTGGCATTTTTAACGGCCGTGTCCGTCTTCCTTAGCCTAAGCCTCGTCGCTGCTCCGCCTGTAGCAGCCAAGGAGGCATCGTATCAGCAAAGGACCCTGGCCCCTTGGCACACATCCGATAAAAGGCCAACTCTCATTAACCTCCCGCCCTCCGAGCGAACCCCCCCCCC
>KB853205.1:7729-19353 GCA_000372705.1 Cerataphis brasiliensis yeast-like symbiont
CGCAGTATAACGACAAACCCAGCAGCGGCAACACGGCCTGGATCGTGCCTAGGTAGGATGCGCGTGGCATGGGGCCCAGCGATCGTAAGCGGGCCACGGCAAGGCTTTGCGGTTCACAGCTGTCTGTCTACGTCGTAGGAAGCTATCGTCCGAGCCTAATCCGTACCTGTGTGACTGCGTCCAGCACTAACATAAACGTGTCGCCGCGCATGGACGGAACCAGCTGCCACCATGCTTCCTTCGTCGAGCTAAGTTAGGGCCCGGAGTCGGATGCTTGCAGAGAGAGCCCGACAGCCAGTCCGACGCTTCCGCTTTCGTTTCCTCCAAGGCGCGGTGAAACAACCGCCGCAGCTTGCGACGATGTCCCAAGGTGGTCTTACATAAGGAAACGGGCCGCCTCGGCCACCATGGCATTCATCCATGGCATCCCACCGTCAGCGTTTTTCTTCCACTGCGATTCTCCGGCATCTGGGCACCAAGGGCCCAAGGGGTGGGAGGCGGCATAAACGGCAAGGCGTCTCGAGACCCGCACTGCACGAGGGCCTAGCGTATTTGCCGCCATCGGCTTGCTGTGAGGGTGGCCAGGGCAAGGTGTGGAAGAAATCTTTATTGTTACCGCCAGCTGCTGAAAAAGAGGCCCATCTATCGTCATTCAGTAATCAGGACCATCTAGCCATCGACGCTGGGCAAGCCAGGTACGTGCTGACCAAACTAATGCCTTGATGGCCCAGCTGCTAAGGCTGTCCTGCTCAGACGCTGCATCGTAAGACGCCGACGATGCGAAAGTCTGTGTGGTGGTTTACGTTCCGGCACAGTCGGACCGGTAGGCTGTTGCATAGGTGGCGATCAGTTTTGGCCGTAGCGGAAGAGGGATCTGCTTGATCGAGACACCCACCTTCGGCGACGGGGAATCCTCTCTGGAATTTGATTGGATTGGATTGGGGAATCCTCTCAGGAATCCCGTCGCAGACGCTGTCTTCGTCGTCACCAGCTCACGTGACCCTTTCCGTTTCAGCGTGTGCTTAGTCAGCTGCCACCACCACCCGTTGCGACTCGTCCAAGCTTCACCGCCAGCGTCATCTCCCCAGGGGCACTCCATGGATCCGTGACGCACCGATTCCGCAGCAGCAGCGGAGAAGCTAACACGTCAAGTGAGCTCTGCAGCCCGCGCAGCTACACTGTCAAAGAACATCCGCAAGCTGCCATGCGGGAGCGAGTGACGTTCGTCCAGCCCGCCGGGGCGAACGTCGACCCGGACGCGCTCGACGTCCAGCCGGCCGGACTGGTGGGCCCGGTGGCGCTGTCGGCCCGCCAAGACCGGCTGACAATGGCGCTGGACGAATTGCCGCCGGAACTGGCCGGACTCCTCGGCGGCTTCTCAGCGCTGCACGTGCGGTGGGCGAGCCCGCTCGCGTATGACACGCTGGAGCCCTTCAGCTCGCGCCTGTCTGCGGGTCTCCATGTGTTTGGTGGGACAGGCCCAAGGGATCGAGGCCGTCGGCTGTGAGATTTCCACCGGCCTGCTCTGCCGCCCATCTCCGAGTCTGCTAAATGTTCCGCAGCCAGGAGTTGTGCGTGTTTCTCCAAGTCTTTGGGGCCCTGGACTGTATGTCCCCCGAGGTATGCTTGCTATCCTATTCCTGTCTCAAATTCACACTCGAAAGCCATCCGGGATCGTATTCTTTATCTTCGTTCTTATATGAGTGCCGTGAGATTATTAGATACCCTGACGCTGCTCCCACAGGCCTTTACCGTCGTCGACGCGACGCCAGGGAGTGCCTCCTCCGAGACATTCGCCTTCTATCAGCAGCTTGAGCATCTCTCTGTCCTCTCCACTTCGAGCACACTGCAAATCTGCCCAGTATCCGACCCCATCTGCCAATCTCGCCTGCGAAGCTTGTATACCGCAACAGGGCTGGACATTTGCATGGATGCGGCCCAGCGAGTGCTCAGAATCAGTGTGTTTTGGCCTCTAAGCGAGCAAGTCTTGACCGTCCCTGGCTCGGACAAGAGGAGGACGGAGTTCGGCATCTTCAGCAGACAGAGTACGCCCAACATGGGGCCGTTCGAGGTCGGGCTGAGCGGCGTGACGACGGTGCTGGGGGAACAGCGAGGCCCATCTGCAGTCCTCTTCGCCTTCCCCAGCAGACATCGGCAAGGAGAGGCTTCCTTTACGGCCGACTTCTTGAGACCGACCGGTCTGCATCCGTCCCTGCAGCTAAGGGTGAGCAACGGCGAGACTCCGGCCCACTGCTCCAAGGGTGCACTCTACGCCTACCTTACACTGCCGAGAACAGTGTTTGCGGACCGGTACCAACTTGATGACAAGCTTCTGTTGGCTTCCAAGAACCTCAGTTCCTCCTGGCACCCCACCCAGCCCGTCGACCTGGAGGCGCCCGAGTATGCGACCAAAAGTTGGGGCTCCTATGTCCTCGTAGAACTCGCAGCGCTTGCGTCAGACAAACCAAGACAAGACTGGGCCGCACAAGTACCACTCCACCTTCGCTACCTCAGGCCGGCGACGTCTGGATACGTCCAGATCCAAGTTCCGTACCCGACCGTCTTCTGGGCGTGTGAGGCCGAAGAAAGCATTGACTGGTCTACCAATCCTTTTCACAGGATGCATCTGGGCTACGACGATTTGTTCGGCCCCAGCACGACGTTCTGGCACCTAACCCCAGTGCCGGTGTCAGGGAAACGGCTCGTGAGTCAAATTATGGTTCCCGTCCTGCGGGACGAGGGCGGTGCATGGGTGCGGTGGGGAACCACAGCTGTAATCGGCCTGGGCTTCGTGTGGGTGGCGTGCAAGCTATTGGCGGCATTCTTGGACGCGACGCCTCCAAGCAGGGCGATCGGCCAGGATCAGAAGCGCCGTAAAAAGGCGAACTGAGCAGGATAAGTCGCAGCTAAGGATTGGGCCTGGCCATCGGAGGGCTCACAAAGCAGGTTTCGCATCGCTGCTTGCATGAGGACATGGATGGGTATCCTTCCGATGGTGATGATTCATCAACCGCGCCTCATACATTTCACGCTTCGATGACTCAGCAGTGTTGACTGGACATCTTGAAAAAAAAAAAAAGCTGATGGTTGAAGACGCCTGATGTGCCATCGCCCAACCTTGCCGCTATAGAGAACCCTTAGTGCCAAAGTCTTTAATTACCCCATTCTACTTGGAGAGACGCCTTTGAGTTGGAGAGGGAGCTGATATAATACTAGTCGCGATACTGGTAAGAAGGGCTCTTGCGGTAGGCTGGGCTCAGAACGCCGCCCAGGCGCATACCGAGCCCAGCCCGTTATGAGGATACCGCGGACGCACTTGGTGCCTGAGGCAGCAGACGGACGACGAAAAGGGTTTGGTCACGTGGCACGCACATCCACAGGCGCAGGCGCCGCGTGTTTAAAAAGGGCGCCGCACATCGCGGCCACGGAGGGAATTCCTGTTTCTAGACAGTCAAAATCCACATTCACTCTCACAGGCCTCCCTGCACGCTACGCGCTGTAGAGAGCAGGCCACGAGGTGACCGGATTGACCTCTTGGATCCTCAGTTACACAGTAACTAATTAGTAATATTGCCCAACCATATCCAGTTCCACTATGTCTGCCGGCCCTTAATAATATACCGATCGCCATGATCGCAACGCACACGTCGTTCAATGCACGGGCACTCGAAACTGGCACCAATGATGGCTTGAAATGGGGAAAATGCAGCGGATAAAGATGACCTCTTAATCTGGCCATGATTCCAATTCGGAATTCATCGAGCGGCAGGCGATGGAAGATGGCCAGAGGCAGCAAGAATTGGGAGAAGGAACCAAGGATAGCACGTTCTACGTGCGTTGTCGATTCTAGCAACACCGAGAAAGCCGCTATAGCGTCTATATTTGCATCGCGGCTAGCTTCACTTTGCACTCCAACTACGTGGTGACAAATTTCTGTCCATATGCGCATGGCATCTTGAGCCTCATGAAATGTTATTCACGAGTACGAGCTTTCGACTCTGTCCCTAAACCCTGCTCCTTTCTGACGACAACCTCTAGCCCGACTAGTCAGAACAAGTACGCTTGCTTCGTATTTCCGGGCCATGCCATTCGATTGCTCGTCTTTTTGGCTTGTCTCTGCTTCTTGTGCCACGCATTCAGCGAACGGACGTCAAGTCATTTAAATAAATACCTTGGTTTTGGTAGGTACATCAAAATTTCTCGAACCTCTGCACCATCGTCACCGCTAGTTCACCTTGAAACACAACGACAAACTCAAACGTCAGACGCACAACAGGCAGTGATGGAAAGCCACAATTTTCAAACAAGTAAAACCGGGGCCGATCAATGTATCGTGCGACGTTCAAGGGTATACTTTACGCCAGGGTATATCCAGCCGGGTAATTCGCATGACTTGACTCTAAACCACGAGAATCTTCTTAACGGAAAGGCCCATTGGGGGCGGGGTATCCAGAATTCAAAGAGTGTGAAGTTGAAGGACGCCTACTGTCTTCAGACACGCAGGTACCGTGCCGCGGGGTGGCATCGCCGGGATGAGGAATGACCAACTTGTTTTCCACGTGTTTGCTCAATGGCCGCGGGGCCCACGGATGATCGTCATCCGGCAAATTCACACCGCTGTCGTTCCAAGGGTTTCGGTCGGCATTGAAGCTACGTGTCGACTCGATGGATATGAGCGACGACTTGGAAACATTGCTCGATCCCTTGAAGAATTTGGCGTTGATCGAGTGTGAACTGTTCTTTCTGCGGTCGAGAAATGACGAAATAGACGTCATGCTGCCTGGTTTGCGGAGGCGATCCAGAATGCTGCTTCGTTCTCGTGCCACCTCGGCGCCAAACGCTGCCTTGATCGGCGAATCAGTGGCAACAGAGTTGGGAGCGTGCTGAAGTAGCTTGGAGTCAAAGTATTGCAGCGAATCCTCAAACGAGTCTGACTTGGGTCGCGGGATAGACCCCTTGACAATCGTCGTTTCCACGCCAGTAGCCGCAAGCTGTGCTTGGAGTAAGTCAATGGCGTCTCGTAGACCACCTGCATTATTACGAGTGAAGCCCCAGAACAGTGTAATTGTCGGCAAGCCATCCTCGCTAAGCATCTCCGTGTTTTGGCGCACATTGACCTCGACTTCATACTGAGCTCTCAGCTTGGTAACAAGCACCGGTGCAAACTGAGAAGACTCAAGAAACTTGACCAGCTCGGGGCTCCGGGCAAAGACGAGTTCGTGTCTGTCGGGGACCATGCCCAAAAATTCGTCCACACAATGGGGCACCTGCCACTGCGGACCAGTAACGGTCACCTCGTCACTGGCCTCCTCGGTGCTGGGAAAGTTGATCTTGCAGTTGTATTTTTGCTCGAGCTCATCTATCTCGGGCAGGCGGGCAATGAGCTGTCGATGATAAAGACGATCTACGCTGGCAACTTGCGTAGTATACTCGGAGTCCTAGAAGGTGAGTTATAAGCCCACGCTTTCCAGAGAATGTGAATACACATCTTACTGCTCGGTCGACCATCTCCAAAATTTCGTTCTTGACGGCGTCCAGATTCTGCGCATTACGAGCGGGCGTGCGACAGATGACGTTGTCAACCTTGACGTCATCATCTTCACGGCCCATGCCGCCTGTCAAGACAGGATGTCAGCGTGAAAGATGCGATACCGAATAAGACAAGGCCACGCACCTCTGTCCATGGCATTGGAAAATTTGACAAAGACGGAGTGCTTCTTCATGATGCGCTGAATGTGCTGCCCGCCAATTCCAATAATTCGCTTGTGATATTGGTCTGGAACGTGAAATGAAATGGATGCAGGCATCTCCTGTTCGACCAGGGTGAGGCCTTGCTTCATCGAATCGTAGCTGGCGGCCATGACATCGATATTGAAGTTGTATTCATTAAAACCATCGAAGATTATTTGCACATTGCCTGGGATAACGTCAGAGTCCCGCATGTATACAAGGTAGAGAAAAACTTACTCTGACCCATTATCTTGTTGATCTTACCGTTCTTCTTACCGCTTACAAACTCTTTGTGCTCATTCGCAAGCTCAAGTTTGACACGTATCTGGTACGGCGACTGTTTCACAAATCGAAGCTCGGAAATAACGTTCAATGCGGACTTGACAGCGTCATCCGAGCCGGAAACAGTGAAGTTGGTCTTGTCAAAAGATAACTCGGCGTCCGACTTGGCGCAGATTTCACACAGCATCGCTCGGATTTCCGCGGTGTTAGGAAGCAGCTTCTGGCTCGTATGCTGCGTATACCACCCGGCACCGTAGAATTGGCCAGCCTATAAAGAAGACAGGTCAATCGTCATCTTCTTCGACAGCGGTACCAAAAAACCAAGAAAACAAACGTACGAGAGACATGAGCTCCCGCACAGTGCGCTCGACCGGAAGCCCCTCGCTTCCCTGCACACGAACCACAGCGCGCTGAGATGCCAAGGCAGGGAAGACGACGTGTGTGCCGCTGGCCTCGAGAATCTTGCGAACCTTGTCGAGGCGAGTAAGAAGAATGCTGTCTATCTTGGCAGCAGGGAGTGTCACGTCCTTGACATAAAGCCGGATCCGCGATACCATCTCGTGCAGCTTCTGTTTGGCCATATCTATGGCGTGAAGACTTTCACCAGTGATGTAAATTTCGGCAGGGTCTCGACGATTGGCGTTGACCGGACAAAACCGGTACATCTGTGAAAATAGGGGCGGGAAATAAATGGCGGTGCCGGTCGAGGACTCGATGAGCTTGATGTTTTTTCTATGTCGGCCGCACACAAGCTGTTGGAGTGAAAGTTCCACTTTGGTGGCGTCGACAACGCGTCCGAGCTATAATCTCGTTAGCAAGCTAAAGGAGAGCAACAGAACGGAGTTTGCAAGAACGTGGCAACGCACCAAGGTATCAATATGGATCAGGACGCGCGCCTTGGCGTGCTCCGAGGAGAGAATGTCTCCATATATAGCAACGCGCCATCTCTGGTCCATGCGCATCTCCGGGTCGCCCGTCATGCCGTCAACCAGGGGAGTCAACTTGGGACCGAGTAGAAAAATGTCAACGCCGCAGTAGTTGGAGATATAATCAAGTGTCTCGACCACTTGCTTTTTGAGCACGCCAGCATCGAGGTCACAGACAAGGCTCCCGTCGATATCAATGGTTGTACAGCGCTGCGGGAAGCTTGTAAGCACGGCCGATGGCACGATGCCGGAGTTTGCAGAGCGCCAGGCAGGGGCCGGCATACCATGGAGATGGGAATCTCGTTTAAAATGGTTTCCCGGCCTTTGTTGACGAGCTCAGGGGAGCCCGAGAGGCAAACAGTGGTGACGTGTTGGTTTCCGAGTGAAGATGGCACAACGTGAGCTTCGATTGGTAAGAGTCCTACGGAAAGGTCGTTGCAGAGCTTGCGCAGGTTGATCAAGTTGTGAGTGTGAACAGGAAGCTCGTGTATTTGGACGTCATCGGGAGCATCCTCGGGATGCGTCCATCGTAAAACAGCGTCGGTGGTAGCGTGTACGATATCCTCCGTATTGGGACCGGCAAGGTCAGATGAGAAAGGGACATTGAAGGAGTAATGGATAGTAGCATCGGCGGGTTGGGCTGAGGTAGCAGGACTGCCGGGCTGTGACGCGTTCTTAGACTGAGGGCTGAGCGCATTGACGGGCATATTGGGACGGCCCATGCCGAAGTTGGGGCTCATCCTCTCGGACCAGTGACACATGTTTGCTAATTTATTCATGATGGGCAACGCGACGGGGCGAGAGCAAGAGCGTGGGACCGCAGAAGCGCGAGGCAAGTGGGTGGCGAGCGGGTGACGGCGGAGTCGCGGCGACGGCCAGAGGGCATCGAAGGGAAAGCAGGCCGTCGAATAAGGACGAAGCGAAAGACGCCAACGAGATTGCGGGGTTGGGTATCGCGGGATAAGTCTTCGTTGGCAGAAAGTCGGGGGAAGACAAAAGAACTGATGGAAAGGCCGACGGAGGAGAGGGGAAAAGATAGCCAAGCCCGTAAAGGTGAAGGAGAAGTTAAGGTAAGGGGAAAAAAGGAAGAAGTGGCGCGCGTGCTGCTCGTCTCAAGCGGCGGCTGGGGGGTCCGGACACGCTAGACCGAGGCAGTGATAGATGGGAGCGGAAGCGGAGAAGGGAGAGAGGGCAGACAACGAGAAGATGCAAGGCCGGGGCCGGAGGGAGAAGAGGCGTCTGCGGCGGAGAACAATAACGAGGTGAAGAGGGCAGAATGCCGGAAGGCGGACAGATCCATGAATTGGGAGGAGGTGAAGGACGGAGGAATAGCGGAGGAGAGGGGAGCAAGAAGGGCGGGAGGGGAGGAACTGCGGAGGAGAGGACGATGAGTGGATGGCGATGGCGAGGGCGAGAAGGAAAGGGGTGGGCCGTCGGGGTAGGCAGAAGGTAGGCGGTACTTCTCGTCCTGACAGATGAGCAGGGTAGAACAGCGGGAGGGATGATCCATCCATCCCTTAAGTTCGGAGTCGTCCAACGGTGACCGAGACGGCCGAGGAGGCACAGCGCCATCCAGCCATGGGCGATGCACTGGGCGGATCCTCCGAGAGGTCGGTCCAGGCAGGATCCGAAGGGGCTCCGACGGGGAGCAGCAGTAGGAAGCTTTCTCCCACTTAAACTCTAGTTAATAGTGAGTAGGCATTCCGCCGCCGCCCTGCTACCACGCTCGCCATAGCACAGCCACAGGCGGAGACGACTTACATTCATGGGCGGCTGGCGCACGGCGCGCGGTTTTTCGGGTAGCGGTGACCTCGAGGCTTATCTTGTTCCAGGGCGTCGGCCGCAGGCTGTGTCGGCGAAGCCCCGGCTATTGGGCCCCGCCCTTCGAGATGTGCCGATGCCACGACCCTGTCATGGGGCTCGCTGAGATCAATCAGAAGCCATTAACTATGACGGGGCGTCACCTGCAGTTGCTTGGAGGCGCATAGAGTCCTACAGAGGGCTGGCCCGTGAGCTTCATAGCCGGGTGGCATAGCCAGAAGATTGTAGCAAGCCTGTTTGCACCCCTAAAATACCTGAGCTCGTGCCTGGAGGCTTGGTCGGCCCAAGACCATAGTTTGTTTCCTTTTCTTCGTCAATCAGCGTCTCTTTAAGCGATCGACTCTTTTTACTGTCAACGGGACAGCACTGCTTTTGACGCCATGATCTGAAGACTCTGATTGGACGAGCTAGTCTAACCCCTACTGTTGATCTTGGTGTGGGAAGACCACAGTAAGCCAACCCGTCTTGAAGTTGGCCGAAAATATCCGACACGAGAGTTTACCCCCTCCCACCTCAATCACGACATCTCGCTCAAATTGATACTATTTGCATACATTTCTGCCGCGATACATTTTCGTTAGATTGCATCCTTCCCACAGAGACTGCAAAGGTAGGTCTGACGTATCATCGCGATCCCACTCCGTTGTGCGTCGTAATACCGCGACTTCGAAAAGAAAGCCTCTTCCGTGAGACTCGGCCCGTCGGCATAATGTGAGGAGCATATCTTCTGTGCAGAGGGCCGTTGTTTTTCTGAGGAATCCCATTGCCCGCCCTTCGGGGCGCCCCTCGGCACTGACCAAGGACGAAGAGGACGTCTTGATTGGGTACATGCAGCGGATGAAACGCAACGACATTCCTGCCATGCGAAAATAACTCGAAACTATTGCAACACATTGAGAAAGAGTCAAAGTCCCGATTCCTGTCCAGTTTTGTCAAGCGGGCTTGACAATCGGCGCAACACTCATCTTGTCATTGAAAAGACGGGCATATCTCAAAGCAGTCGAATGAGCCTGAAACTCTCTTCATACTCAGGGTAGAGGAGGCTTTTTTTGTAATGTGAACTTCGAGGAATAGATTGATAGCTGGAAATTTTGATGTTCAGAAATCTATAATGAAGACTTGGTCGGCATTCGCGTTGGGTGTCTGCGAGAACGCATCCAAGCTCTCAACGCACGGCCCACCAGAGCCAAGAGCACCTGCCTCAAGTTTTAGATCCATATATTCTATGATAATATACAATAATTGCTTCGTACGCGTGGAGACGTCACCTTTCTCGAGATTCAAGGTCAAAACGTCCACCGGTTGCTTGGTGTGTATTGCATACCAGTGTTAGCAACCGTCTCCAGCAGATGAGTCGGCCGTGGCTGACAGCTACGCTCAGCCTGAGCCAAGCCAAAGGGGGCTACCGTCGCGAGGCTACGGCTGAGAGGTTGAGGCTATCGCCAATGCGCGGACTAGCCAGAAGGATGGGATCTGTGCGAAGGCGTGGAGGTTCTGACCGGCACTCCGAGTACGGGCGCTCCGACGGAGGTCGACGGCTTCGGTAGACGAGGTGAGCTTGCTCCCACTGGATCCCAGGGAACAGCCGACGAAACGGCATAAAAGGGGCCGCTTCCTCCGCTAGGTGGACAGGGTTACAGAGAGAACACTCGAGATCCCGGTCGCCATCTTGTGGCAGTGTCACTTCGCCCGAAAGGCAACCCGATTGCTTTTAACCAGGATATATCACTTCCCTTGCCTCTGCCGAGGGGTGCACGAAACATAGTATCGTCTTTGCCATTCTCCCTTCCCACATCGCCCATTATACCATGCAGCCACAAGAGGCAGTACATCAGAAGTCGCTTTCAATTCGCGAGTTAATGTAATGGCCTATAGGTCAACGGACACTAATAGGCTCTGGGCAATTTGTCAATTGGTAGCGATGAGGAAGTAAAGCTATCTATTTGTGTAGGGTCGTGTAGTTTTGTGCGCCCAAGTCGGTTAAAACACGCTAAGCCTAAGAGGGCTAAGGGTGCTATCGGGCCGACGGTTCGCCGAGGCATCCGCTAACAGGGCATAGCCCATCACAAGATTTGCCCGAAAGACTTAGCAGTTCGGCCGTTTATTCACCCTCACCTTGAAAAAAAAAAAAAACGACGCAGTATGCACGTGATGGATAAAGAGGACAGTAACTAACTAGTTAATAGTTAGTTAACTTACCAGCCAAAAAAAAGAGGACATGGAACCGCGAAAATCTGCGCCAATCAACTCAACAAAGCGAAAGGCCTTCCCTTACATCACCAGAACGCGTTTTTTCCACCACAACACGTCAAATGACCTTGTAGTTACTAGTGCGTCCAAAATAGCCAAGGCACGGGTAGCAACATTCTTGTTTCCATCAGAACTCTCCCCCGAAAAACAATTCAGCCCTTCGGGGCTGTTATTTTTCGGTAGCGTTAGTATTCCGTGCGCAATACTACGCTTAACAACCCACAACTACGCAAAACCCAGTGGTCCTCGACCTCAGCACATCAACACCACTCCCACCCCACGCACAACGAGGATATCCATCCACATGGTTTCGACTCGGCGACGGGTTTCCTGGGAGGGTTCCCCCGTCGCCTAGGGGCGCAGTGGTGCAAAGGGCCCTTCGGAGGGTACCGCGTCGATCGCCACCTCTCCCGAAAGCCTCTTCGACACCTGCCAGCGACACCGCTCGCCTAACCGATCCCCAAGCGACGGGTATGCATATGGCATCCAACCTCGTCAAGTTTTTTCCCCTCCGTGGTTTTCCTTGGCTTTCCCCATTACTCTATAGCGGGCGCTAGATCGCCCGCTCGTTCTGACAACACCCGGGATGAGAGACCCGGGCTACGGAGGGTGTGG
>KB853207.1:0-10828 GCA_000372705.1 Cerataphis brasiliensis yeast-like symbiont
CGAGGCGCTACGGATTCAACATCTGTTTGTTAGCTTAGCTGAAGCCCAGTACCGCGGATGAAACGAGGTAGGCGTGAGGATCCAAGAGGTCAATCCGGTCACCTCGTGGCCTGCTCTCTACAGCGCGTAGCGTGCAGGGAGGCCTGTGAGAGTGAATGTGGATTTTGACTGTCTAGAAACTGGAATTCCCTCCGTGGCCGCGATGTGCGGCGCCCTTTTTAAACACGCAGCGCCTGCGCCTGTGGATGTGCGTGCCACGTGACCTAACCCTTACCGTCGTCCGCCTGGTGCCTCAGGCACCAAGTGCGTCCGCGGTATCCTCAGGCGGTCTTCGGCAATCGCTCACTAATTTCCGTCAAGCGAAAAGAGCTCGTGAACTCCTTACCAACCTTAGCGAAGCCTAGCGGCTATTGGCCGGGCTTCGAACAAGGCTGGCACCCACGCATTACTCTCATGCAAGAATTTTCCTCTCCCGAATGAAAAGCCAAGGCTAGGCTACGTGTTTCATGTTATTGAGAGGGAGAACAGAGTGAAATGGTAGACGTACGTAGAACTGAGAGGATGGAAGGCCTGCTCAGCTAATTGGCGCCTACTCCAGTTAGTCCTGATGAGTCACCATTCAAAATCGCGGCTCAAACCCTGGCGTCTAGGTTTTGAGGCACCACTCATTGGATGAATGCAGACCTGATCTAGTCAATCTGCAGTAGAAGCAAATGCCAAGACGAAAAAACCTCCTTGTACGGGATGTGATCTTGAGAGAAGAAAAACACTCTCCTCACTAAGCACGGATCAATCGGCCCTAGCCCGTGTCTAGCGCCTAAGGATATATCGATACATTGAAAGAGCAATTGCTCTCTATGTACGATGGTATGTGGCATTTCCAGCAAGTATTCACACCGCAAAGATCGTGGTGAGCTTCTCGAATGTGCGATTTCTGTAATCGACTGGCCACCCTATAATCCGAATCTCAAGCCCATTGATCATATTTGGAGCCTACTAAAACGCAGCACTGGACAGTGACTTCTTGCCGCACTCCACGAGACGCCTTTCTCTCCTCTCGCGTTGGATACGTACACGCTTTCGCACGCCGTAAATCGTGTGCGCATAAAGTGATTTAACGGACGTGCCCCCGCACGCCTGGCCTTGTCGTCCGGGCGTCAGCCTTCTGTATCGTCCAGCTGGATGTGGAAGATGCCAGGGAGCCCCAAATGGTCAACAAGCATGGCTGGCAATCCTGTGGGACCGCTTCCGCTGGTCTGACAGTGTACAACACAGTTCACAGCTGTCCTCCGCAGTCACCGGTCCGCCTTCCGTCCGTCAGCCCCGCCGTCGAATGTACAATGCTGGTCTTCAAAAACTCACCCATGGAAAGACTACTCGTGCAGAGACGTATTCGTCGTCGACGGCCCCGCGGCCCGCCATGCCAATGCTGGTCATGGTTCGCCGATTATCCATGTTTTGGAAGCCATGATATTCGTTCGATACCATCCCTCTCATCGTTGACGGAACCGTTGCTCGTGCTCCAGCCAAAAGTTCGTGCATGCTCTGTGTCCCCAGTGTTCCACCCACCACTCACCAAAACTATCTTCGACTTCGACATCAACCTTTGCTATCCTTTCGTCCCTCTTCAGCCCGCAGATGAGGCAAGCTGAATGAGCCGTTGGAACCATCTTTGCTGTCTGGATCGCCATCTTCTCACTTAGTTCGGGAACTTGGAGGTTTGTTTCGCCGCCTGACTTCGCTGTCGCGACCGCCGCGCGCAACCATCCAATGTGCTCTTTCCAAGCAGAGACCACATCTGCTGCCTCTCTGTCATCCCGGGCAGACTGTGACTTATCTACTCCCGCTAGTTTCAAGCCTCTGCTCCCCGAGGCTGAAAGGGACATTTTTTGAGCCAACAACTTGTCGCGACGCCACCGGTGTTTGCGACCAGCAATTATCCTCGCCGCCGTGGTTCCTAACAGGATGTAGCTCTGCAGAAATTGGACGACTTTAGGATCCGAGAGAATACGCTGTCTTACTGTGGCGTCTTGACCTGCTATCGGCTTGAAGAGGATGTTCCCTGACTTGAAGAGATCGGGAAAGCCTGACAGGATCACTGAAGGCGGAGGTACGTTCGTCGGTGGGATCGTGCTCTGTGCGGACTCCGGTGGCTGAGTAATGTCCTGAACTCCCCAATCCCAACTATCGTGGGATTGTGCGTTACCAGCCACCGGCCTGGTATAAGTCGGGGTGCTGGGAGTATCATTCCATGTCGGCCAACAGCTCTCGTCGTCTACGGCAAATGCCACTTTCCCTTTGGCATTCGTCGCTTCTGACGTGGCTGTTGAGTACTTTCCGCTGCCTGTGCCAGGCCTGGTAGCTTTCAAAGCGTCGACTTGCATGGCAGTGCATTCATGTCTTTCCGTATGATCGGGTGACACTGTCCCAAGTCCCAAGGCTTCCGGCACCAAATGAGGAGCTGCTTGAAAACCATCGGCTAGAATTTGAGCATCGTCTAATTCAAGCAAATTCAAGGCAGCTGCGGGATTTGATGCGGGAAATACATGACCTCCAAGTTTCAAAGGAGGCGCTGCGGCGACTTCAAAGTCGCCGAAGTCATCAGCGTCGTCAACGGTCTCTCCATCCTGCGGCTCGAAATCGTCAACATCAAACAGCACATTTACGTCAGTTGTAGATGCTTTTGAACGAGTTTGAAAGGTGGGTGGGCGAGACGCCGCACTCTGCTCAACCATATGGGTCGATAATTGTGCCATCTCAAAGTCCACCCATACGTCGTCGTCGTCGACAGCATCTTGATGAAAAGCTGCGAACGGTCGAGCTGCGCCGGGCGGTGGAGAATGGGGGACGAGCCATTCTTGTGATGTTGAGTAGTTCGCAATCAAGTTGTCACTGCCGCGCCCTGGCCTCGAGAGATCCTGGGCCCATCCTCGAGCCTGGCTCTGGGTCGAGGGCCGGCTCGGTGGCTTGTCCGGAGCTGGTTCTTGTGCAGTCGCCGACTCGCAAGAGGTACCGCTGAATTCGGCGAACAGATCCGCCGACATGACCGCCTACGGTCGATGACGAATCAAGAAAGTGTGTCAAGAAGAAGGAAATAGCACGGTCAATAGCCCGTTCGTCTTATGGACTTGATGTTAGAAAGGCTCGAGAACCTACGTTGGCTTGGATCTGACCAACTGACCCAACGTCTAATTAGGTAGTTAAATGAGGCGCCGGGCGGGCCTATACAGTGTGCTCTCACACTTTTGAACTATGCATCTGCACTCCAGGTTGAAGCCGCTTCACTGGCTTGACTCAGCCAGTCTCGACCCCGGCAGGCCACGAGCTGCCTTGAGCTTTCCCGAGGCAACAATACTCGACAGAAAAAAGTATGAGGCCCTTCGAGGAAACTCTGTAAGCGCAAGATACAGCATTTTGGCTAGCAACGGGCTGGGGGCTGTGCGCTGATAAGACTCATTGGCAGGTCAAGGTGGCGAACAACGACCAGCTGCGGCGAAAGTCTGGACGATCTACAGCGCGCCGTCAAAGATAGAGGGTCAACGAACCCCTGTATATCAGGCTGTCGCTCAGTCTGCTGGAAGGTCGGTTGCCCATCGGATCTTCCGTTCAATTGTCCTCGGTATTGATATATGTCCGCCTCGGCAAGGTCTTTATCCTGTCTAGGAAGCGGTCGTGGGCGGGCCTAACAGACGTCCTCCTCAGCGGCAGGGCTGAATATACAACACACAGAGACGTTCTCTTAAAGTTCATCGAGAATCCCGAGGCCTTGACCCAGCTTACACTAGATCCTCTGTCCGATGATCCGGAGGTGAGCCGGAGACGACAGGGGCTTCATGTGCCTTGCTGATAAGAGGCAGTCTCCCTGGAACTTGGCACGTCATGATGAAATCGTCCGCGCAGAGATTCGACAAGACGTCTTGAGGCTCCCCAATGATGTTGATTATCATGAAATCCAGACGCAAAAGATGATTCTGAATATCCTCTTCATCTACTGCAAAGTGAATCCGGAAAGAGGGGGCTATCGTCAGGGCATGCACGAACTACTTGCTCCAATAGTCCATGTCGTGAAAGAGGATGCCATTGATCGAACCTTGATCGGGACCGAGAATGCATCTTGTCTAGACGAGGCCATGTTGGATATTCTCGATGTGTCATATATCGAGCATGATGCATACTTACTGTTCTCGCGCCTCATGGATAGCGCTCAAACCTTCTACGAGCTGAGAGACTCAAACGATGCGCCAAGTACTTTACGGCCTCAAGGGGCCGAGCAAGAAAAGCAGTCGACCATTGTGGAAAGAAGCAAAATAATTCACGAGGTCTCGTTGGCAAAATTGGACGAAGAGCTTGCCTTACATCTCAAGAAGATTGAGATCCTACCCCAGATCTTCCTCATGTAGGTGCCTTACCTCATTCCCGTAGCTTCTCCGTTGAGAATTGAAGGGGTCTGAAATTTGATGAAGTCGGTGGATCCGTCTTCTTTTCAGTCGAGAATTTCCTTTCGATCAGTTTCTCATACTCTGGGACACCCTTTTCGCAGTTGACGCATCCCTTGACTTGATAGACTTTATCTGTTGCGCCATGTTGATTCGAATTCGCTGGCAACGTGAGTCTGCAACGAAAGACGCCGCGTGCCACGTCAACTGACCCTCTACACTTAGTCTTGGAAGCAAACTACACCATGTGTCTGAGACTTCTCCTAAAATATCCTGTCCCTGAAATGCCTCATGGACCACATACTTTTGTGGAAGATGCTCTCTTTCTGAGGAATCATCCAAACGCCGCCGGAGGAGCTGCTCTCATCATCAAATATACCAGCAAGACGCCCGATGCCTCGAGACTCCCAAATCGCTCCCAGTCGGGCCCGTCAAGCCCTCAGACGCCGAGCTTGACAGGGCAGAGAGGATTTGGTGGCAAATCAGCGTTGCCGTCGTCGTCGCGACTCATTCACCAGCAAGGCGGGATAGAATCGCTATTGCAAGGCGCTGCGAAAAGCGCCAAGGGCGTTCTGGAACGAGGAGAGAAGCTCGGCCTCAACCACGCCGTGCGGGAGGCCATGTGGGAAATCCGGCGGAACATGCAAAGCTTTAATGAAGCCCGACAGTTGCAGAGGTCACCGAGAACGGCCTCGGATGATGGAGGTGTTGCAGAAGCGCTCGCTGCGATGGAACGACGCAATGGGCAACTAGCCGCTATCCTCGAAGAGACAATCACAAACCTCAGCTCAGTCTCAATGGCGAGCCTGGACGACAAAGACAAGTGCCTCAAACTTGTTGAAGTAGCGGTCGCTAAAATCCAAGTCGTCCAGGTGTACCTGAGCGATTCGTCTATGGAAGTGCCCATGATTGAGGCCTCGGCACCTAGTCACGAAGCCGAGGTGGCAAAAAAGAAAGCCCCGGTGAAATTAACGACAAATGAAGGGTCATTAGAAAAGGGCGTGGTTCAACATGTGCCAAACCAGGGCACAGAAGTTGATAGGCCAAGATGCAACGGGGAACTAACGCTACGGGGAACGGCCGGATCAAGAGAAGCATCGCGAGCACACATGACGCAAGAGGCTGCCCAGGTTGAGGGCCACCCGAAGGAGGTTGGAAGTCTTAGGCCTGAGCCGCCGCGGCCAGTGGGGCCCATACCGACGCGCTCGACGCTGGCACAGTCGTCTTTTTCCTGGATGCTCGAGCCTGATGAATCTGCCTCGAACCCTAACTCACTGTTGACCCGTACGTCCCCAGTCGCGCAGCACAAGAAGCGGCCTTCGAGTCATGCAGGCCGGGAACGGAACGCGTTCCTATTCGGCGAGAACACGACAGAGCCAGACATGCATGACTATGCACACACAGACGAAATCTTCGGGATGCAACCAATTCAAAAGACAGAGAATACGTCTTGACAACCCGAGCAGTCGTAATGTCGACGACGGAGATGAGTCCGTGAGCATTGCCATCCGCATGCTCGTCTCTGCTGCGAGCGGAGTCCCGAAAACAAGAGGGTCTCGAGGCTGAAGTCAGCCGTCTGGAGCGGAACGGGTTGGCAAGCGTCGACCCTCCGGACGATGCCGGAGCCGGTGGAACGGGCTGCAAGTTGGGTCGGTGGAACAGGCTGAGGGAAGACTGATGCCTCTTTTCAACAAGGCAAGCAACGACCACCCCCGTCAACCATTCCATGGTCTGGTTTCCCAGCTGGTGCCTCATCTTCTGGTTTGTCGTTGAGTAGGTTTTTTTTCTCATCGCATTCTGAGTTCGACCTGGAGGAAACCGACGGCAGCCGACCACAACAACAACAGCTGGCGCCCTCATCCTGGCTTACGCCTCTGGTCCCGGGGCCTTGAATGTTTAGGGCACACGTTGGACAAGAGAAATTGGTATCAACTGCGATCTTGTGCCTAAGGACGGGACGGCAAAATGAAATGCACTGCTATATTTGAACATAGGCGTCGCACATGTTTCCAGGCGGGGGACAAAAGATTTCAACGCGTACGAGCAGGACATGCATGCGCACCAATTTCGAATCCGCACGTAAGCGCACATGCTAGACACTCAGATACTCATCTAAGCCTGTCAGCAACCGAAAAAAAAAGGGAAGCTGGTCAGAGGAGCAATTTAACGATGCACTCGACTGCTACTTCGTAAGACAGGGCTTCCTTTAATAAATCCATCATTTCAACTATGAGTGCGAGTGAATACCCACTGGACTTACTTTTGATTCAATTAAGTTACCACGTACATAGACGGCCTGGCGCCAGACTCGCATGCTGGTTGAATTGAAGGCTCTTTTTCCTGGCTGTTAAATTGGGTTTTGGCCGCTCCTGGGTGAGGAAAGGATATAAAGGTTAAGTGCCTGATTAAGGCGCCGGGATGCTTGTGGAGACAGCAATTACACCCTCTCAGCCGTTCAGGTACCCGCATTATCACGTGCTTACCATGCTCCCGCCTGGAGTCTAAGCCGGCTTGGCTGGCGCTAATTATTGAGTCGACGCAAGATTTTAGCCTGATGCAGATCTGCAGATTTGACAAGTGCAAAGAAAAGCAACGAAACATGGCAACGACACGTGAGCGTCGGGGGCCCAGCAAACATGGGCCGGCGTGCAGGGGCGCCTGTGGCTTGCGCGGGCGCGATTTTAAGGCACAGATGGAGTGGAAGCACAGCACGCCGCGTGGGCGGCCTTTGAGAGCAACAAGCTGGGGAGGCAGCGATTCCGTGTTGGTGGCTGGCTGGTCCGGGGGCCTGCATGCCAGTCAGGGCCGCAGGCCGGCGTCAAGCCACAGACGACAGGGTGGCGCACGTCACGTCAGTGGGGCCACCGGAGCCCCTGCAGTCGTGATTGCCTTAAGGTGTAACAGACCAGCCACCGCCGAGTGGCTGGTCCTGCTAGGCGACTTCTTCGCCGCCAGGTGGGGGGAAAGGGGGGCGCATTGGCTGATCGAAGCTGCGGCTGTGCGGTGAGATGAGCGGCTGAAGGAATCTAGCCCAGGGTTGGTCGCTTCGCTGTTCTCGTCCAGCTCCGCCTTGCTCTTCCCGTATGCCGCGATCAGGTCGGGGAGCCTAGCTAGTAGGACTCGATTCCGCATTCATTGGCATGCCGCGCAGATGACTTGGATATGCAACGGGGGACATGGAAAGGAAGCAGGCGGGCGTGGTTCTCCCGCCGGCGGTATAGTTGTGGGTGCCCCCTCCCGTCTTCCATGCCACGCGACGGCTGCGCAACCGGCCGCCCTAGGCCACTCAAGCTCGCCCGCCTTGAGTGACGAAGACGGCTGGCTGGACACAGGCCAGCAGCGCGAGCCGGCCTCGTAATCCCGGCCGACCTGCCCTGTGGGCAGCAAGCCTTATCTTGTCATCAGCACCTTCAAGCAGCGGCCTCTCCGCTGTGGTCGCCAGCCTGTCCAACTCAAGATGAGCCATTCGCGCTTCTCCAAGGCGCTGCCTTCGGTGCCGGGCCTCGACCCGGCGGCCACGGCGGCCAAGCAACTGCCCGCGCTGCCGCCCAAGGGTTCCGAGGCCGACAACGACGCCACGAGCGTCAAGACGGCCAGGCCCATGATCGCCAGGAAGCCTGTCGGCACCGCAGCCGCCCGGCCACGCCCGGCCCCGGTCGCGACGACAGGCGGCTTGCTGCAGCTGATGGCGCCGGCGTCGCCCAGCGGCTCACTGTCGACCCTGCTGTCAGCCTACTACCGCGGCTTGGACGACGGGGGCAGCTGTGCAGGGCCCAGCCCATGGCTCAACCCTGGCGGCGACGTCAGCTCTGCGCCTGAAACGCTGACGGCGTTGGCTGGCAGTGCTGGCCAGGCGGTGGCGTCCTCTGCGCCCCAAGCGCGGGAACCCCTAGCCGGCGAGGCAAAACCTGCACGGCCGCAAGCCACCAGCGGCGGCGGCGACGACGACGCCGACGACGACGATGACGACGCCGACGCCCTCCTAAGCCTCCTCCTCCTGCAGTCCGCATCACCACTGCTGCTGCCGCCGCTCCCGCCGCCGCCGCCGCCGCCCAAGTCGCAGCCGCTGCCCACGGCGCTCGCCTCGGCCTCCCCTCAGCCGGAACTGTGGCGCCGCCGCTCGCACAAGAGCGACTCCAACCGGGACCTGCCCGGCCTGAAGCTCAGCCACAGCCACGGCTCGACCGCCTCGACGTCAACCGCCATCGCCGCCTCCCCGACGCTTGCGGGCTCAGCCGCCCTCGCCTTGCCCGACGTCTCGCTGCCAGCGTCGCGTCTGCCCGCGCCGCCGCCTGCCCAGTCCCGAGCCATGGGCGGCAGGCCGTCCAAGCTGAGTCAAATCAAGCATGCGCTGCACCGCTCCCGCCCCTCCGACGGCGACGCCGGCGCCGCTCCCAAGGCCGCCCATGACGCTCACGCCACCCACGCCGTCCACGCAGCCGCGCAGCGCCCTCCGACCCCCGAGTATCAGACGGGAGATGGCAAGACGGCGCCCCCAGTCGACACCTTTGTCTCCCCGGTGTCGCCCGCGCCATCGACCCCCCCCGAGTCGGCCGATGCAAGCGCGGCTCCGGGGCCGTCGCCGCCGTCTCATGCTGCAGACCGACCAGAGCTCGAGCCCGTCCTGTCGCATATGCTCTCGTCGGCGGCTCCCGATGCCCATGACCCGGCAGGCCTCCAGGATTTGCGCCGCGAAAACCAATCTCCCATGAGCAGCCACCCCCCCTCGATACGGCGACTGCCCGCCAGCGCCACCGAGCTTGGCCCTGATCGCGGCCGGGCCTACTCGCTGAAGATGCCCCCGCGTAGCATGTCGGCAAGACCCGACGCCATGCGCGCGGCCTCCCAACGACCACGCCGGCTTACCATGGAAGGCGACGTCAGGATAGTCCACTCGGACACTCAGGGTCCTCTGTACCGGGGCAGGGACGGCGCCCTATACCCGGAAATGCGCGTCACTCGAGAGCCCGACCCCAGGGCTTTACATTTCCCCGCACCTACAGACAAGCTCCTGGAGCCAGGGACCGTCACTCCCGCTCGGCCGCTCAGAAACTCGCACTTCGGCTGCTACCAGAGGCACAGAAACATGAACCGTCGGCCGAATCGTCACTGTCCTCTCGCTTGTCAAGCGTGCGGGAAGGCGGACGCCGATGACCGATGGTGCTGCACCTTTTGTCACCTGCGCATCTGCGAGTCGTGCATGCGTGCCCTTGACGGCCACCACAGGGTCTTGCGCCGCTTGGTTGACGAACTGGCCCTGAACACGCCACTCAGTCTCTCGTCACTGTCCCGGCCCGGGTCTGCTCTGGGCCTACACACGACCAAGTCTGCCTGAAGTTACCCATTTCTCATTTCTTTCGTGCGTATCTTGTACTCTAAATACCTTTGTCTTTGGCATCTTTCCGCTGCGTCTAGCGAATCGGACGGCGTCGACAGACCCGTTGGGCAGGGCCGTCATCATTGGCATAATGTATCTGCGACACCCCAAACCTCAAGCCGATCGTCGAGCCCAGAGACATGGAAATTCCCAATAGAGCGACGACGATCCGTCGTTTTCACGGCTTAGAGAAGGAGTTGTGTCTACACTTGCAGCACGCAAAGCGAAAGCCAGTCGTCCAGGTTCTGAGCTATGGAGATTTCCGGTAAAGCGGTGACGATTCGTGACCATGGCGGCTTAGAGGAGAAGTTATCGTCGGCGAAGGGGAAGGGATGTCGATGTAATCGGATCAGCACCAACACCACAACACGCGACAGAGACAGGCCTTTTCTTCTTTTTCCTTTTCTTCTTCTTCTCTCTCTTCGATTTGGCTTGTTTGTTTGGTCGATTTGTGGGCCACGCACAACCTGGGAGCTTTTAACCTCGCCGTCAGCGCGAACAGCAGACGAGGTTCTGGATCGATAGTCGCAATCAGATTGAAGCTTTTTGCGAGGTTTGGTTGGCTCGCATTGTGCCTCGGCGCCTTTCGTAAACCAGTTTTCTCCAAGCCAGCCGTTGTTGCCTGCCCCGACTCGCTTTGAACGCGACGGCATTATATTACGACCTGTATAAATTGACTGGTTTTACTGCCGGTATCAAAAGCGGTGGGCGAGCCAGGGGCTGGCGGACTCAGACCCCTGAGTCTGCAAGCGAGAAACGCTGCGTGCGTATTCGTACTTGGTGCCCGCCAGTCCCCCGTCCCCCGGCTGGAGTAGGCAAGCTAGGCTGAGGTCAGGGAATCCAATAGATCCACGCCCGGGCGCGGATGTAGTTTTCCCGCGCCCGGCTGCAGACTAGCAATTCCGCGCCCCCCCTTTCACACTCAACTAAGGTTTCCAGGGCCACTTCTACCACTGTAGCTACGACACAATAACCCAAGCAATGTTTCCCGGCGATGCGCTTCCGCCAGAGGGTA
>KB853217.1:11952-23747 GCA_000372705.1 Cerataphis brasiliensis yeast-like symbiont
TAGAAATATGGGACTTTGAGGGTTAGATTGGACGAATCGAACTTCGAGCCCGACTCCTCGAAAAGGCTGCCTCGATGTACTTGCTGTTGGAGTTTTGTTAAGGGTGACAAGACCATCTCATAATTCAGTAAACATCCGCTTGTGGGGCCCTTTGAGGAGTCCTGACGAGCAGGCTCGCCTTGTAAAGCTGGCTCGAGAGCTAACTTAGTAGTTATGGCACCGCAGAAGGGGGAAAGGAAGAGAGGGAAAGTAACAGCGCGAGGGCGCACCAGTCAGCAGCCCGATTGCTACCACGTATCACGAGCCGGGGGCGTTTACCGTCCGTCTGTCGTCTGGCCACCTGGCTGCACAATCTAGGCCTCGATGACGCCACTGTACGTGTCGACGGCAGTTCGTGGCCTGATGAGCCGATCGACAGACGGACAGATGGGCTGAGGCGCAAATTGACCGATGAAGTGATGGCTTTTCTATCTTCCTTTCTTCTGGGCCCTTGGACGCGGCCGGGTCCCTCCAGTCCATGTTAATAGCCGACGATGCGCTATAAAAGCCAAGGCCCCCCTTTCCCGCAGCCGATCGTCTCCACCGCCACCCGACGCCGCCCTCGGCCTAGTTACCTAACAACCAAAGCTGCCTCATGCCGAAGAGCCGTCGAATTCGGTTCCCCTCCAATCCGATCCTGGCTCCCCTCGCCTTTTCTATCTCCCTTCGGCCTGTTCACATTTCAGCGTCCGCCGACTCGCCCAAACACGCCATCCGCCGCCGCCATGGACTTTTCCTACAGCCGGCTTCCAGATCGCGCTCGACCCAGAAACCGGTTCGCTACCGGCTTCAACCACCTTTCGCTGGCACCCCTGACGACCAAGATGCCCCTGGCTGACGGGGCCGACGGTGACGACTTCACCGACGCCCAGCCTCTTCCCTACGTTACCTCCTATCTACAGGGCAAGTCGGCCCCGGCCACGCCGCACCTCCTCTCCCGCTCGACGACCCCGGCTCCCGCCCGTTCGCGCTCGCACCATCGCTTCTCCGCCGTCAAGAGCATCTCCTCCTCGCATCTCCTCAGCCATTCGAGGTGGCCCACCTCTGGCACGGCGACACCGCGTAGGAAAAAAGACGACAGCCTGGCTTTAGCCGATAGCAGCGACAGCGATTGGCTGCTGAGAACGGGAGCCCTGATGAGCTCCGAGGCGCGGGAGTACAAAGGCCAGGCTTGGCTGGTCTCGCGCCAAAGTTCGACCAGCCTCACTGGCATGCGCGACGCTGAAGAGGAGGCCTTTGAGCACGAGCTCGCCCGGGAGCGTGAAATGACCAGCCGCTTAGCCAGCCGTCGCGGTAGCCTCGTCGTCACCGAAGATGACACGTCAAATTGTAGCAGATTTCCGAGTCGCTTTAACAGCCGATCCCACAGCGCCGCTGAACTCCACAGTCATACGGCTTCGCCGCTCGACCACGTTGATGTTGCCGACGGTTCTTCCCAGAGCCAGGATGCCGCTGTTTTCGTCGGACCGGACTTTGTCAACCTGGACGAGAAGCTGGAGGAGCTTCGTCTCGACACGGCGCAGGAGGACGAGGCCTTGGTACGAAGGCTACTTCGCCGCGGCCAGGCCGGCAAAGGGTCCTGGATCAGCAACATCATCGGCTGGCCACTTTTTTCCGTCGACGAGGACGGCGAGATGACCGACGAAGATGATGGTGTCAACAATGGTGATGATGGCGAGTCACTGACAGACGAGGGCTCGCCGCGGCAAGGTCGCAGCGGTTGGTCCGCTCGACACTTCAAGGGCATCACCGACAGCCCACTGGAACGCATACCGCCCCCAGCTAAGGACCAGGGTGGGTGGAAAGACGCGGCCTGGCTGCTCGCTACAGCTTCCAAGGTGGTGTTCTGAGCTCATGACGACTGCGAAAAGAAAACGGATTTGGCTTAGCGAACGGGGTGGTGATGAGAAAAACGACGCCAACCGTGCACGTTTACGGAATGAAGAGCTACACAAGGAGACTTGTTGGCCGCGCCGTAGATGCAGCCTTCCACCGCCCTCTCTTGCCTTCGCTTTTTCTCCCGTTTCTGGGTAGGGCTAAAAGCTGTTTTTAATCGGCGACACGTCCTCGTGTCGCCATCAACCAGCGCATTACCTGGCGACACGCGTGATCATGTTGATTCCACCGCAAACCGAAGACACCGCCAAACCATTGATAGAGCCGGCCCCGTCATCGCGGCTTGTCCGCATTTCTACCGTGGACTCTGCCGAGACCCCCACCCCTTGCCTCCAACTTTCCTCGACCTCACGCCGCCAGCAAGGCTGCCTTTCCCCTCGCCGCTCTCAAGTGAGGAATGTCGAGTGGGCCTGCCGGTCCCTCCCGGAATCGGACTAGAGTCATCCGCTCAGCTAGCAGCCGTCAGTGGGCTCAAGTCCGAGCCGCGAGCCGGCCTTGGGCATCCACTTGCCCCCACCGGACGCGTAGACTTTGGCAACCTCTCCCTCACCCTGACTTGTCTTGTTGCGCCGCGGCCCATTTACCGGCGTAGACTCCAACGTTCTCTGCCCATGACAAGCAGATGATACTATCCCCGAACCCAGAAGGCCAAGCGCCCAGTGGATACCGGTGTCTTCCGTGCTGATGTGGGTCGTGGGGGAGAGGGCGGTGCAACTCACGACTTTGTAAAAAGTTCTCGTACACAACTGGCTTCCTCTAGCTGTTATGCTGTGTAATGCGCTCTCGTAGGCTCAACGGGGATACGTGAGGGTTTGCAAGTTCTCCTTGCACAGCAGTCTAGCCCCAACAACCCCGAGTAGTGAAGAAGTATTAATTTCCACCGCAAGAACCGGGATCCAACCACGCGTGGTTGTAACGCCAGCCACAGCAGATAACTTGCTTCGTAGATCGCGGCTCCATAGTCAGTACAGTCGAGGCCAGAGCTGCGTGATACACCCGTTTACCGGCCGGCTCTCGCATGCATCCATCACACTGATTGTGGAGACACTGAAAGAAGGTGATGAACATACTCATTGGTATAGCGACAAGTGATTGGCTGTTGGTATCGCCGATTCATTGAATACCAAAGACAAGTTGTGGTTGAAGCCCAGGCTCAAGGTGGGTCTCTTAATGATGACTCCGAGAAGCCCGACTCTGACAACGGCTACAGCTCGTTTGGTAAGAGACCAATCAGCCCGTCAGCTACGCAGGGTCAAGGTAGCAAGTCAACCGGCTGGAATATAAGGTCTTGTAACGAATGACGTTAGATGGATTCTCATTATCAGGCATGAGTGCCGAGTGTGATAGTGCTTAGCCAGGCGAAGAAGACATCAATTTGTCGACGCCGATCAGCTTCAGAAGCATTGACTGATTGTAGGCTTGGTAACGTATCAAATCGACTGGCTTTTCAAGCCAGACAGACCTAGACAAGTTTCTGCAAAGTCCGAGTTTTCGAGGTGGCAAGCGAGATGGCCTGGAACGCGCAACTTGGTAATGAAAGCAGACAATTGCTGCAAAGATCGAAACCCAAGGACACATGACTCTTGGCAGCCTGAATATGAGCTGAAGGAGGAGGGATAACCGAGAAAAAGAAATTGTCTTGAAAAAGCCCACTGGACAAAAGACTACTTGTGCCCATCGACTGGTCCAGGCCGCAAAGTTTACTTGATTCAATTACATAGAGGAGTTATCGGTACAGCTTCCATCGCAGTGAGAAAGATGGAAGGTCCATCATCTCTTCTCTTCAGTGGGCATTGTTCTTATGGTGACCTTGATGGAGAACACGCCAACCTTAGCAGATAGCGATAAAAGTTTGCGTCATAGAACAACATACGTAAGTGAAAGTAATAGTTTTGGACATAACCAATGCCAACTAATAAGGCGATAAGATGGATGATGGCTGTTCAGGATACTGTTAACCGTTCAGTCGATGACACAAAGTCGCGAGTGGGGCATACGCTGGACCGAGGTCTTCTTCGCGAAATATTTGGCCTGATACCAGCCGAGCAGACCTCTGCCTTGTACATCGGGAGCGGCCCCTCGAGGAAGCTTCTCGTAGAAACTGACGACGCGCTGCATACGCAATGCGTCAGGGGCGCCGCCAATTGCCTGCCGTCATGATTCGTCAGCTCTGAATCGATTCGTTGCTCGCTCGTGAGCTTCATGTCGGGAAACCAAGATTTCCGACTGGAGCAAAAGCTCGTGCATCGAAAGGCCGCGAGGGACCGGACCAGGCACTTCGAGGTGTCCCAAATTGCATACCTTCGGTGAAGCAATCTAGCAAATGCGGTGTTAATTACTGAACGCAGAAGCGTTTTCACCGAGTCACCTACCTTGGGCGGAATAAGCGTCGAAAGCGTCCTGCGAGCGATGAATCTCATGGTATTTAGGTGCGGTAAGAGGTTGAGCCGTTCAGTCGACAAGTTAGTGCACTCTAGCGTAGGTGTGGGGAGGCTTCAGCACACTTCAAATAGATGCGGTCAGGGTGTAGTTGTGGCGGTTAAAAGCCGGCGAAATCAACATAATCTTTATTTCCCGAGCGAAACCTCGACACTTTGCATGTCGGTCTCAACATCGCGCGGATGCCTTGGTTAAAAAACGAAGTCCCTCAAGAAAGTATCTGTCCAGAATCATAGATTGAAGCGATTTGGTGACCTGCCACGATACGTCGCTCTTTTTCTCCCATCTTGCTTTCAAATTACCGTTTTAACACAGAACCAACTTGAAGTTTCTCTTGTGGAAGCTAGGGGGGCTGACTAAAGTGGCTGACATGCTTCTGACCTGCCCGACATCCTCGAGCCTCTTCGTTGATCTCATCACGCTCATTTCAGCAGTGCATAACGTCCCGACTCGGCTCATCGCTGGAGAGAAATCATGACTGTTCGATTCATCTTTTCGGTACGCCCGTTGGTGTCCCTGTGGGGTTAAAAAAACCGTGTCGCTGACTCTTTTGTCAACCTTCATAGAGCTTTTGCCGCCAAGCGGCTCGACCTGCCTATTCTTCATCTTGCTCCGCATACACCGGGCGCAATGCAATCTTGCCCTTGCGAGCACTCGCGTCACCACAGATACATCAAATCCGCCGCCTCATCTCGGAGCAGACACGCGTCGCCATTGACAAGGCTGTCGCCTCAGCGCCTATTGTGCTCTTCATGAAGGGTACCCCAGAAATGCCGCGCTGTGGCTTTTCACTCGGCGTCATACAAATTCTGAGCAAGCAGGGCGTGAACCCGGAAAAGTTTGCCGCTTTCAACGTTCTTGAGAGCGAAGATCTGCGCAGCGGTATTAAAGAGTATTCGGAATGGCCTACCATACCCCAGCTTTACATCGAGAATGAATTCATAGGTGGCGCCGATATCGTTCAGCAAATGTTCAAGAGCGGTGATCTCGGCAAACTTCTTAGCGATAAGGGACTGCTGATAGCTGCGACAAAAATGTAAGGGAGGAGCACTTGATAAAAAAATGTGATGAGAGAATGAATAGCATTCTCCTGCTCTGTGTACAAGTTACGTACACTCACGAGCAGAGGCAAGGCGCATCACTTACAAAAAATCGGCACCAATGGCCCTCCGCACATGTTAAGTGGAGATGGCTCGCCATCGATTTGCGCTTTTGGAACCATTCAAAACTGGCTATAGTGAGGAATCGAATAAGACAGTCTGGCACAATGGCCTTCTTAGGACATCGCAATCACAACAGAGGAAAGAATAAATATGACGATGCTTCTCAACGCTCGGCTGACCAGCACACAAAGGGCGAGCTTAACGAACCTGATCTGGTCAGACTAGGAGGCAAATCTTTTCTCAACAAGTTTGTTTTTTTGGGGGAAAAATGATTCATCGAGAAGGAAGGCTAACCTGGAGGACGCGAAACAGGCGGACCGGCTACTTGTGTAACGCCTTGAAGTCTTCGCCTGATTTCTCTGCGTAGTGGCTTTTTATGCCAAATAGTTCAGAGCTACGTTAGGCCTTGCTTTGAGTTTCAAACCCTGAACCTGCATCTTCGCATGGGTAGGTCTCAGCCCAGGATGTCTCATCTACACCAACATGGCGGCAGCCGAGTAGTAGATTAACATTAGAGCGCTACCAGCAATGAAAATAGCAAGATTTTATTGAGTAGCCAGCGAAAAGAATCACCAGAGTCTATTCTTTATTTACTCTGATTAAGAACACGCAACCCTCTACAGTTCTATTAAACACAAGACACGTGCGCGCGTGAGTATAACACTCATACCAGCTGTTCGAACCACGTAGCTGAAATAGATGGGTTGAGAACGTTTTCTCTGTGCAGAATCTCCACTATAGCTGTTGATGGATGCTAGTTGATTCAACTCGCTACTTACAACGGCTAGCTGCCTCGACATCGTAGGTTTCGGACAAGTGGCCAAGGGGGAGCATACCCTGACCTACCACGGTTTGGCGCCTCGCAGCCATCCCCATCTTTCCGCCTCTCGTACCGCTTCACGACTACACAGAAAAGCTCGTCATGGGCAATTTGGGGCTCCTTGGGGGCACCGGCCTTCATACATGTATTGCGTCGCCAGGTACCAGCGCTACAAAACGGGGCTTTTAGTCCCTCCATCTCGTCGCCATTGCATGTTTCTCTCATGCGGCATTGTCTATACCGTGGCCTAGCTTATGCCGCCAGGGGCGGTGGCATCTCCTGTTAGTTAAATTCTTTGGCAAGTATGAAAGGCGGTACGAGGGGCTACTGCTGTATCCCGTTTGCTGGCCCATTCTGATTCTTCAATATGTGGCAAGCGGCATGCCTCCATAAGGGCAGTATTGAACCAAGAGAAGATGAGAATGGAGTTGTACAGGCGTCTCGAAAACGCCGAGGAAGTGTAGGCATGAGGTCAATTGTTCTCGATAACCTCTAAAAATTTCAAGACGTTGCACTGAGCACTTGAGGTAGATCTTATTCTGAGTTTTCAGGTTCTTTTGAATGCGTCGTAAATCGCTACGTACACGTTTTCATTGGATTGACGACAGAGTTGAACCTACAGGGAAAATGACATACTAATAGCGCAGCTTGGCGATTATTTCTGGGGAATTGATGAATGAGCATCTCTCCCGTAATCTCTGGCTTCTCATTGAGACACTGGAATGGGGTCCGTCAAGGGTAGAAAGCCCTGCATGCGCACCACCAATCACGAAGACAGATGCTTCCTCCGGGTAGGTATTGGCTGGCAGGAATTCATGAAATGTGTTGTGTTCTGTCAGCCCTGGATTTCCCGTACCAGCGAAAGTCGACCAGGATCTTGAGCTCGTCTCCGCCAGTTTGTAGTCGGATAGTTCTGGGTGAAATGGGTAGCCGCTCGAGTTGTAGTTGGACAGATTGCCAAATATATATGCAAGCTCCGAAGTATGGATGACTCCGAAACCTGTCTGGTTGTTTGTTATGGCCAATATTGGCTCCAGTATCGTTTGGTTCCAGTTGTAGAGAAACGCCTTATTTCCCATTTCCTGAAGCCTCTCGGCGTACCATATTGGTGGGCAAGTCATGAGTATGTCTCTGAATATCCTCGCTGAGCGATAGAACTCTGCAGACAAGCCCGGTACCTTTCTCGCTTCAAATTCGGCTACAGGATATAGTGCCAGAAGATTTAACATGTCTTGATATTCCAAATTAGGTACATACGCCGAAACGAACGCAAAGGTATCGTGCTCGTCCTTGATTTTGGTATCGGTCAAAATGCTCACGTCGTCCTCACACCACCCCATTATAGTCGTGACATTAGCAAATCGTCCCTGGCGGATAAACTGTGATGGAGGTTCCGGAAGAAAGTCGCCGTCAACAACAGGAAGCCAGATGTCTCCAGTATTATGAGCGTTGTCACCTTTATAGGTGGAAAGAGAGGCATTGAGCAAGGGCTGTAGGTCCAAGCCCCGCAAACAGTTCAACGTTTCTCGAGAATGCAAGCTGTCTATGGAGCAGCCCACTTTCTCCACAACGGCTTTCATGGCATCGATTGTGAAGTTGCCTGTGATTCCTGGTTCGAGAGCTTGACTCTCACATATTCCTTGATAAAAAGGAACAGGTTTCTCGCCGCCGTACGCCATGATTTGTAGGCCGACAGCCAAGCCTGGAACCCATCAGCGGCCTGAAACGAGACGCCAGAATCGATGAGCGACAGGTGAGAATTTTCTCACCTCCTGAAGATTGCCCAAAAATCGTGATTCGCTGAGGGTCGCCACCAAACTGGTCTATATTCTCTTGGACCCATTCAATCGCCAGGCGCTGGTCTCTTAAGCCGGCATTTTCAGATCCTTCTGATCTAAGGGCGGCAGATTGCGCGAATCCGAACACTGGTGCGATAATGAGCAGAATATTCCACGTCATGAGCAGGGCTAAGCAACTCACGACCAAGGCGATAGTTCATGGCTACGGGGATGACAGGGAGACGATTCTTCACTGATTCCTTGATCATGCCGTCCGGAGAGATTGTTATCTCCTGATTCTGTCCTGTCCAAAAGCTACCGCCATGGATGTAAACCAAAACAGGAAGTTGCTCTCGCTCATTTGTGTCCCTGGGTCGTGCTATATTCAGGTAAAGGCAGTCCTCGGAAACTTCGGTCACGTTGCTGAGAGATAAGGGAGCGATCCAGCTTCCAAGTTGCTGTGGGCATGCTGGGCCGTTGATTCCAGCATTGAAAACCGTGCCGGGATTGAGGAGGCGAGGTTTTGGTGGCTTGAAGCGGTTGCTCCCTCCAGTGTCCTCTCCATACGGTATCCCGAGAAACACTTCGATACCGTTTCTTTGCAGGCCGCGATAAATCACACCATGCTTCGAATCGACCACTTTCGGGCTGTTTTGTCCGCAGGTAAGGGAAACGAGTACTGCAATCGAGAGGGCTAAGCTCAACACCATCGCGATGGCTGGGCAGAAAATATTGGTTCGCTATGCAACAGAGCGAGATTGCGTAACGATTAAAGCGCAACAAGATGACTCGAAATCTGTTCACAACGGGAGCAAATATGTACTGATACATGAAGTCATATCAGTGGTTGAGTTGCGAGGGAACAAGGAACTTGAGGAACTTTTCGTTGTTTTATTTCGTCAAGGATATGCAGCAAAACTTGCTTTTTTTCTTCCCGCAATCTATGCAACTACAAAAAATCATTCCCGTTCATCCATACGTCAGTGCATGTCCCTTGCGTGTAGAGTTCTGTACATGAAATAACGCGATAGGCTGGCTGCTCCTCGAACCCCGGGTGCAGTCTGACTGTGACGATAGTGTAACTCAGGGTGGCAAGCCAAGGTGCGGAGATAATGGAGTCATGTTCCACTTGATAATTTGAGCATGGTCGTGATACAAGATACAGTTAAAATTCAATGCTCAGCCATGCATTCGTGCACTGGTTTACGCTTATCACGGGAACCAGGCAAAAGGCACCCCTGACATAGCATCCCAAGGCCTCGTACAGAATATACCATGGCCTAATAGCAGCCGTAGACGACTTCTTTCTCTCTACTTTCTTGATAGATTCCGTCGTACCTTCGTTTCCTAGCACTATCAGACTTTACCCCTGACCTGCACCGTTGGATACGGTGAATTTATCTGACTTTCAGGTCTGAAAGTCCTCTCCAAACCACGATACGGCTTCCTGCAAGCTTGGTTACGCGCCGGTAGCTGAAGGCTTATGGAAGAGATCGCCGCATCTTTCGAGAGCTGGAGAACTTCAGACACGGCCATGTTTGCGGAAACAGCAGAGCTCGGAGAGTCTAACCAACTCGTTAAAGTATCACGATTTCAGACGTCATGAGCCGTCACTAGGTACCCCAATTAGGCTGGTGTCACGCGGACATAATTGCGTGGGAGCCGCAGCACAGATCACCTTCCCCGGTCACCAACACGAATCACTTACCCTGGCTTGCTGGAGGATCGCAAACTTAGCGAAGGATGACTCGCGGGATCAAGGCTGGACTCCAGGAGAACAGGGGGGAGACCCCTGGAGAAGTTGGCCAATGTAGGACTGCTCACCATGGCAGAATGTTGTGACGGTTTGGCCTAGACTGATGAGAGTCTAGAAGTTTCTTAGAGAATAAACCTAGTCGCAATGGTTTATGTTGACAGGAGTATTATTTTGAGCACTCAAGCTATTGCTTTCTAGTACCACGGAAACGACACCGCTCTGAGGATGGCCCGGAAACAATTTCCAGAGAGGTTCAGAGCCACGCCAACAAGCTCGAGTTCCTGCTTAGAATTGCAAACAATAAGGACTGGAGCACCGAGTGGTATAAGGGCGAGTCCCACCCCATTGCAATCTCACGATATCCCATCATTACCGTTGCTGGCTTGATCACACGTAGTTGCAAACGTAAGGCTTCTTGTTGACAAACAAAATATATATGAGAAAGGAAAGAGAAAAGAGAAATATCACGAACTCCTGGCAGGGTTTTCTCCCGTAGGGCGCATTTAACCACGACATTAGAAGTAGAATTTGGAGCTGGGTATGGCACGCAGGCAAGACGCCATGCGCGCCCCCAGAGCTGGAAGATGATCCGACACTACCAATTTTTGAATATTGTCCAGCGCACATCGTCATGACGTGGGTTATGACGTGAGTATGGGTGATTGTGGCATGGGCTGGTATGAAACACTTTTGGCGTGCCAAGATCAATGGCGATTGACTGACCCGAGTGCCAGCGCGTCAATCGTCCGCCATAACCCTCCCTCCCTCTCTCGCAAAGCTGTCTTGTACATGGGGACATTTGAAACCAAAGAAATAGGTTAACATGGTGGCAATTGAGCGTGCTCATGCTTGGATTAGATAAAAGTCAGTAATCGTCCATAATAGTGTCGGATTGGGCGCACTCACCACTTTTGTCGAGGTGCATTGATCAGCTTGAGCTGTTTGTTTCCAAATCCAGCGCAGCTTCCCTTAAAAAATAAAAAAAGAGCAGCCTTGCGGATAATCTTCGTGTTTCATTTGTGATTGGACTTTTTCGCGAACCACTCTTTAACCCATACCTCCAGGCGTTCCAAATTTTTCTCCATCTCGTCTGACGTGTTGCTTATCATCTCGATAATGAGCTGGCCATCAAAAGCTTCATGAGCTTCTTGCAATAAAACCTCCATTATTTCTGAATCCATGTTCTCCTGGAGTTTGGCCTCGACGTAATTTCTGGGCATCTCCCCGTCAATTCATCGTGTGACTCATTGGGGAATGCAGCCCATGCGACTCACCTCGCTTTGAGACGATCATAAAGCGTTGTCGCATCTACTCGAAGTACGACGACCAGGTCAATCCAACTTTGAGGAAACAAGTCGCAGGCGTGCCAATCAATAATACATCCCCCACGTTCAGCTTCTTTCTCAACGACATCAAGAAGCTGGTTCCTGTGGGGTTAGCCAACTATGCTTGTGATTAGAATGGTTTTTCTCACCTTGTCCTCGTCGACAATCCAGCTTTGATACTTATCGCTCCAACCTTCGTGGCACTGGTGATCCTTGACAAGTTGATTTATGGCCACATGTCGCAAGCCCGTTCTTTCCGCCAGGCTCTCGCAGTGCGTTGTCTTACCCACGCCGGGCGTCCCGGTCACGATGATATTTGGTGATTGCCTCATCACTCGACTGGCTTCTCCTCGGGATTGGCAGAGTTGCCTCTGGTCTTCAAATGTACTTTTTCAAGGCTGTATGACTTTCAACTAGATCTGTCCGCTCACGCCATTAAGCATTTTCAGGACGATCATGTGTGGTTAGTCAGCCGAGCACAGTAGTAATAGGGGTTCCATGTTTTCGAAGGGTCCGTCAGACCCAACAGGCCTGAGGGAGGAAAAGACATTGTCTCGAGGCCTGAGGCGAACGCGGTCG